>JAHBCN010004530.1:0-62953 GCA_019359885.1 Listronotus oregonensis
AAAAATTTGGGGCTTTTTTTAAGTCTCTTCAAGTTGAAACAAGGGGGAATGTGTGTTCCCCCCTTTTATTGTCTTCCCGATAACAATGATTTCAATCTCAGAAAAAAAGAAGATTTCAATACATATTGGCGTTTTTTTTAAGTCGATCGCTGGCTGGTGTTTTATTCTTGCGAATTATGACAACGTGGCGATGAAACTTTTGGCCGGTTCACGGTTATTTGAGGGAAAAATATCATAGGTTTAAAAAATCATTTACTAGTGTTAATTTTTATTAAGCCGCTTCGTCTTAAAAGGGGCCCGGTATTAAAATACTAAAAATTTTGGACTTTAGGTATGGGCAACTTTAACTCAAAAATATGACTGGTTTTTAACCGAGTTAGGTAAGGTATAAACCGGAGAAAGTCCAATTCAGCAAAAAAAGAGGATGGACTTAAAAGACGACATCCGATAAAAATATGAGTCCAAAACGTTTATACCGGTCATTCTAAGAAGATGACAATTATTGGATATAATTTTTATCCGATGAAGTCATAGATATAAATGCAGTAAAGAACTTCTTAAAATTGTGATTAAATTTGTTAAACATTTTGAATATAATTATACAGTAGAACCTCGATAACATAAAAACCTCGGCAACTTAAAATTTTATGTTCCATTTTGTTTAAAGCAGAAAACCTTATAGTCACAGTACAGGCCCCCCTGGCAAGTTGATTACCACATACTTTATAATTCGTGAGGAACTTCGTTTCGACGAGACTACCACACTTTTCCTCTGCGACTTTTCTCGATTCCTCCGCTTTTCCGCTCAAAAAAGCCCTATATTATGGCGATTTCCCAAGGTGCTAAAAAGTCACAACCACAACTTTTTTTTTAGCTAAAGTTACGGCAAATTTTGTTAAAAATGTGAATTTAAACTTGTCCGACAAAAATTTGTCCGACTTTTTTCATGTCTACCGCTTGAAACATGCCCAAATGACAAGGTATTGAAAACCGATCACCACATAGGTAATTTTTGGTTTAATTAATTGTTAAAAAAAATTTATAAAAAAACCATTTTATGTTTGTCCGACAAATTTCATACCGCATTTTTTCAGTCCGACAGCTGGAAATTGGAACTTTGACTGGGTATAAAAAATCGTTGACCACAAACCTAATTTTTATTTTTTTTTTCTTTTAAATGTATTGTAGAAAATAGTGATACCCCTGTCCGACAATTTAGTGTCCGCCCTTACCTTCAAAAATAATAAAAACTACATAAACATAATTTTTGCAGTGTTCCGTAACACCTCTATTAAAAAAAACGGGGTCCCAGATTAACACCTTTTCATTCGAAATCAGGTTCACAAAAGTTTCTATGGTAACAACAATGCAACGTACACTGTAACTGTCTCGGGTTAAGTACCGGGTAGGTCAAAAAATATAAAAATTGTACAGCAATAAAGTACCCTTATTTAAAAAAAATCAGCAAAAGGTTATAAAGAAAAGTTCAGAATTAAAAGTTATGCCTCAATATCAAAACATGGCCTCCTAAGATTTTTTTTTTTTTTTGAAAAACCTTTAGAATTTTTCTAATTTTTTTTATTTACCTCAAACACTCTTATAATTTATTTTAAATCAAATTAATTTCGCATAATTTTTTTTCAAGTTCAAGCATTTTTTTTTAACATTAACAATTTTTTATTTTTTAAGGAATCACAAACTTCATGTGTGTTGCAACGTTATTAAACACAACTTTAAAATTTTACAAAAATTCTTTTTAAAAAGGTAAAACATTAGTAATGATAAAATGTATATTTAAAAACGCTCTTTTAAACTGCAAAAATTTTATTTTATATATTTATTAAAAAACTGTACAAATTAAAAGACATCATAAAAAACCTACTAAAATTATCGCGGATACTCATAAAAAAAAAACAAATTAGGGTTAAAAGTAAACATTATGACGGTTTGGTGACAATAATTTTTCTTTCTTGAATAATTATTCTTCGCTTATTAAGTTTATTTGATTTCAAATGCATCCTCCAAGACAGTTATTGTTAGCTTAGAAGGCCAATTTTAATATGTAGAGATAACTATAAATCAGTACGTAAAATATATATATATATATATATATATATATATATATATATATATATATATATATATATATATATATATATATATATATATATATATATATATATATATATATAAATATATATATATATATATATATATATATATATATATATATATATATATATATATATATATATATATATATATATATATATATATATATATATATATATATATAATTTACATTAAATTTTATTTCATAAAATACTTTATTGGCAATTATCAATATATGTACAAAAGTTTTACGAATTTTTGTTATCTTTTTTTTTTGTCGGACCAACGATTTGCGGATATATTTTGTCGGACAATATATTTTTTCTCTTTAAAAAATACTTTTCTTTCGTGTGTTATTTTTGTCCGACATGTGGTAAACGATTTTTTATACCCAGTCAAAATTCCAATTTCTAGCTGTCGGACTGAAAAAATGTGACTTGAAATTTGTAGGATATTATTTTATAAATCATTTACAATTAATTTTACCAAAAATTACGTATATGGTGATCGGTTTTTAATACCCTGTCATTTGGGCATGTTTCGAGCGGTAGACATGAAAAAGTCGGACAAATTTTTGTCGGATAAGTTTAAATTTACATTTTTAACAAAATTTCCAGTAACTTAAGCTAAAAAAAAGTTGTGGCCGTGACTTTTTAGAATCTTGGGAAATCGCCATAATATAGGGCTTTTTCGAGCGGAAAAGCGGAGGAATCGAGAAAAGTCGCAGAGGAAAAATGTAGTAGACTCGTCGAAACGAAGTTACTCACGAATTATAAAGTATGTGGTAATCAACTTGCCAGGGGGGCCTGTACTGTGGACTATTAGGTTCTTAAAGTTCAAAACCTTTATAACTTAAACAAAGAATTTTACTATTGGCCCTTGATAACTTAAAGTAGTATCCTTGGTCACCTCCATAACTTAAAGTATTTATCAGTGACTAATTGTAAGTAGGTATACAAACAAAAGGTTCTTTTTGAAGCTTTATTGGTTTAAACTTTAGTCTTATACTAAAATAACTCGTTAATACACATATAAAATTAAAAGATAATAAAGAAAACGTAAAATGAACCAAAAATTGTATACGCTAACATATCCTCTAACAAAACCTCGTTAAGTCAACATTTGAATTTTTAAACCTCGCTTACTTCAACTCTCGATAAGTAAAAATCTCGATAACTCAAATTTTTAACCTTTTCCTTGATATTTGGCTTATCAAGGTTCTACTGTATTTTCCTAACACTCTTCAATTTTCGAATGTAAGCCACTGTAATTTTCAATAACAATTTAAAGTCTATATCACATAAGTTTGGTTAGTAGATATTTGATATATGTATTTTTAAACATGGAAACATTAATTAATATTCCACGCGAGTCAATTTTCCGACAGCTACTTATATGGCGTTCCGATTACACGAATGCGTAAAAAAAAAAAAACAACGCAGCTTTAAATTATTATACCTCTTTGATGATTAAATTCCTCATAAACAATATTTCATCATTAATTAGAGAATGACAGAATAGAATTAATTAGGCCATATTAAGAGCAATGTTCATGTCATAAATAATGATTTGAACCTGTTTTAATACCAATAGTATATAAAGTGTCAAATACAGTGAGGGCCATTAAATCTTGGGCAAAAAACTTGTCAAATTTTTACTTTTCTGCCAATTTTTGTAAATCGCTCTTTTCTACCTTGTTTTACTTTTAATTACTATAAATAAAGCAAAAAGTAAAAGAAAATATTTATATGTTATAAAAACTAACAAATTAATAAATCAGTTAATAATTTAATAAATTCAAACAAACCTAAATATCCTTCCAAATAAATTTAATATTTTATTGCGGCCCCGTTTTTCTAAGACAGAGTTTAGCCTTCCAGACATCGAATGGGCCAAAGGCCGGGCGTAGTCCGGATTTCCTCGTAACTCATTCCACGCCTCTAAAATTTTATCCTTAAGTTCGTTTTTCTCTTGGGGCCTAAACTTATTTTCCCTATTTATGTTTTTAACTAATAGGTCTCAAATATTTTTAATAACATTTAAATCCGGACTACGTTCGGGCCACGGTAAAACCCTGATACGCTGCTCATCCATTCATCGACTTGCCGGGCCGTATGAACGGGACACTTATCTTGCTGAAAGATAAAATTTCTGTCCGGAAATCGATCCAGTACAGAAGGAAGCATGATATTCTGTAGTAGATCTATATATACCTCAGCATTGAACCTTTCTTCGATAAAATAACATACAGCAAGTCCTTCACGGAAAAAAGAATATACTAAATTTAAGCATAATAATATTAGTATAAGGTTATCTTAGCTTTGTATATCCCCAAGACTATATTGTTTTAATTTGAGAATTTAAAATCTTTATTTAAATTTATTTAAATTAAATACACACATCGTTATTTGTAACATATGAAAGATTTATTTTTATGCATGCAATTGAATCAAATTGTTACTATAAAGATTTAGAATGAAGATATCAGTAGCTCAGCATAAGTCGAAAGTTTCTTTAGAAATAAATATGATTTTGTTATATTGAAGATTCTACCGAATCTGAAAAGTTAATTCGGAAATGTTAGTATGTTTAAAATAAAAACACAACTTCTCAAAGCAAAATTACGCCTTATTTAAAATAAAATATCGTACTTTAAATCTGAGCCTACAATTTGTATTTCTAAGAATATGATATACTCAAATTAAATATTTAAATTTTGGTTTTATTATAGCAAATCTTTGGTATAAGTAGGTTTTGTTTTATTTAGTGATATTGTAATATTAAAATGAAAATATTAACTATTTAATTTAATAATTTTAACATGTTCGGTTTAATATGCTTACATTTTTAGAACTAAAATATGTACAGGGTGTAACAAATTCGAGTGTATCCATGGGGATCTTGAAAACCATGGAATACGAAGTCGGTTAAATTAAGGCAAAGTTGCGCATTTACTTGCCCAACAAAATGCCGTTTAAAATGTGTCAGTTTTCCGAATAGTTCCAAAGATATACGGGAAAAACCAAAATTTTGAAAAATGTATTTTATTTTTTTCTAACCCTATTTATTAACCGATTTTAAAATTAATAACACATTCACATAGCCACTTTATTTCCGCTAAATATTAGTGTTTTTGGATTTGCCATTCAACGTTTCGTTTTCTGACAACCATCATCAACTTTATTTTTTCTTGTTTACGCCATATAGGATCTCTTTCACTCTTATTACTTCTTGAGCTAAGTACCGAACCACAAATCTGATATGCAAGTGTGATACATCGTTGAATAGGTCATTCAAAACTCAAAACTAAAAAAAAATCCAATATGGCGTCCACAAGAAAAAATAAAGTTGATGATGGTCGTCATAAAATTAAACGTTGAATGGCAAATCCAAAAACACTAATATTTAGCGGAAATAAAGTGGCTATATAAATGTGTTATTAATTTTAAAATCGGTTAATAAATAAGGTTAGAAAAAAAGACCAATTTTTGAAAATTTATTTTTTTTCGTATATCTCTGGAACTATTCGGAAAAATTACACATTTTAAACGGCATTTTGTAGGGCAAGTGAATGCGCAACTTTACCTTAATTTAACCAACCTCGTATCTCTTACGGTTTTTAAGATCCCCATGCATACACTCGAATTTGTTACACCCTGTATAATACGTTTAAAGAGAAGCTGCTGCACTAATAACTGAATACATTCTTTTTTAACGTGACCGAATTTTTTTTCCGTATTCAGCCAATTTTAGTAAAATAATGTTGTATATGACCTCAACTGTTGACCTAAACAACGTTACTTTCATTAAAATTGGAAATACGAAAAATATACGGTTACTTTTTCAAAAATGATAAAAATCCATTATTACGTTTAGCTAACATTAATATAGGTATACAGTTTTTTTTAAAGTTTTTTCGCTGTGTTAAAAAAGTCCATTATAATTATAACAGGTTTCGCTGACAACTACAAAAAAACAGCAGGTAAAAAATCTTAACGTTTATTAAAAAAATATCTTGCTGATGCTTTTAAAAATCTGTTAAATAACAAAATATAATTTTCATTATAGAAAAATTAACTTTAAGTTCTACTTTCTTGGAAACAGAAACAGTCTTGTTCTCAACTCATAACGAATCAACATTTACCGAAAATCGCCCACTTCTTCTGTCCTTTTGGGTATATTTTTTATCAAATCGTGTTCCTTGAGGCCTCTATACCTTAAACATCCCATTGTAGCACGACTGAATCATCGGTAAATATTATATTTTCCCAAAAATTCGGAGGTTCCAAGTAAAATTGTAGATCAAATTGTAGATCAGTTGTTTTTTTTATTTGCATTTGTTAAAAATGGTTTTGTGTCGTTCTAACCAATGGTGGAAAACTGCTCTCCGTTTGTGCTGTAACGACAGATTTAAATGGTTGGTTTCTCAAAACATTAACTAAATTATTGTCTTGTTCTTGATTCGCTAGTTTGGGGCGACCACTTCTAGCTCTTCACTCAAAGGAGTGTGTTTCTCGCCATTTTTTTTTAACAAAATGAATAGTACTCTTTGGGATGTTAAGCTCTTTCGCCACATCTCTTTCTGGCCAACCTCTCTGCCCAATATAATGAATAATTAATACTTTTTGAACCAAAGTTAAGTTTGGCATTTAAAAAAATATTTTTAGACACTGACAACGGACACCTGTTTCTTTATGAGGTTTTTCAACGGGTATTTATAATCAATAGAAGGTGGAATAAGCCTATTTTACGAAAAGGAAAAAGAGTTGCCCAGTTTCAGTTTTGGTTTACCAAATTTTAGCACCTGTCACACCTGATTGACACTGAACCAACTGCGACTGGGCTTAACTGACCTCCATCTTATGGACGGTAGGTATAACGGACTAAATGAGGAAATTTGAGGTTTTATTAAATTTTGTGTCATTAGATGTTTAATGGCTCTTAGACTATACTAGCAGTATTTTGAAAAATAGAAAAGGAACAGCATATTTTTATTTATCCATTTTATGGAACAATTATTTTTCATTCGTTTTTGCCATATAAGATCAACATCATTCGTTTGCTTTGGATATTATACCAACATTTATTGCATGATTACTGAAAGAAAAATATTTATTATTGTTACATTAGGGGTTTCCCATCAATGAAGATTATCAAATCTATTAAAAACCGTAAAATGATCTATTCGTCGTTGATTGACATCAACCAGGCCAAAACAATGTAATAAGGGAAAAAGGTCCCCAAAATGGGGCCCCCCCTTTGTTTTTTGTAATAGCTTCCAGAGATTTTTAATTTTATCAGGGGAAATTTTAAATTTTTAAACCCCAATGTTTTGTTAGAGTAATTTTTTAAATTGTATTTCTTTTTTTTTAAAAAAATTTTTTTTAAAAATTTAAAATTCAAAAATTATATTTTGAAAAAAAGGGAGAGTGCTCTAAATATGGGTTTAAAAAAATTTTTAAAAAAAAAAGCTTTTTTTTAAAAAATAATTTTAAAAAAATTTTTTTTTTAAAATAAAACTAAAACCCCTTTTTTTTTTAAAAATAAATTTTTAAAAAAAATACCTAATTTTATAATCCTTTTTAACAAAAAGTCAAAAAATTTAAAAAAAACACTTTTTTTTGGGGGGTTCAAAAAATAACTTTTTTTTTTAGCAAAAAAAAAAAAGAAAACCAAAAAATTAAATTTTAAAACAATTTTTAAGACAAAAAACCCATACGTAATCGTCTTTTTTTCCCCTGGCATTTTTTTATGTGCCCCGGTTTGCCATAATGCAACGAACCCAAAGCTCTCCTCTCTGGTCTTCAGAAAAACGCCCATCACAAAATAGGCAAACGGCGTCTTTATCATCAGGCACAGACTGCCCCATTTCATCAACATCCATGTTTCCCCTCATCTGGTAAAAAGGCTTTCTCTTCAGTGTCAGATTCATCATCAGATTTTTTTTTTCAGTAATTTGGGGGAAAAAATTTTCTTTTTACCAGTATTTAAAATTTTTTTTTGTTTTAGCGAGTGATACTTCTAATTCGGTTTTTTGGGGGAAAAGGTGATAATTTGAGATTTTGATGGTTTTTTCCCCCGGCTACCCGTTTTTTTTTTTTATAAGGGTTTCTGGTGAAAAATCAAACGGGCACAAATGGTGGTGATGTTGGGCTGCATGATCTACTACGTGAAGGTTTAGGTTGATTCTCTATTGTCAGTTTCTTCGAAGCTGAAGTAGATTGAATACCCGAAAAAGGCCCAAAAAAATCGGGGTTTTTCCCCCAAAACCCCCAAAAATTTTGAGCAACATGGTTTTTGCCCGTTTTCTTTTTGGGCATTTTTTTGCACATTATTACCCGTTGTTTTTTTCTTTCATTTCCGTGAAGCAATGCTGCAATTTTTTTCATTTTCTTCTTCTGCTAAAAAATCTGCATGGAAAAAATATGTGGGGGAAAAAAAGGGTATATGCCGGTTGCTTTAAATCCGTTTACTGCAATCTCAGCAGACTGTGATTTTAAAAAAGTTTCCCCAAAAACTTTTGCAAGGTCAAATTGGCTAAGGGGGCGTTGATTCTGACGTACCAATTTCCCCAATTTCCCCCCACTATAGTAGATCTTAAAGGCCCCCCTGAAGGTTTTATCCAGCGGCTGGAGTTTGTGTGTTGAATGAGGTGGTAGAGAAACTATAGTTATTTTGTTTTTTTTCTAGCCAACAGAACTTTTCCCCGATTTCTGGGGGTGGCTATAGTGACCATCTAGCATAACAGAACGGGGAAATTTCCGATGGCTTAACGAATTCTATAAAATCCCCTTTATCCAGTGAACAAAAAAGATTATGTTGCACCCAGCCACTGGGGGGGTACGGGATATATTAACCCCAAAGGGGCCCCCACGCATGAGTTGATTATTACGTTTTTTTCCCTGGAAAAATTAACATCTTGAAAAAAATGACCACCGGCTCCCATACCCCCAAAAATTAAAAATGCCCCCGGGATCCTCGTTCTGCCGAAGTAATGGATGCAATCTGTCTTTTTCCTTTTCTTCCTACAACCTGCTTTTTTTTACTTTGAACAACAGAAAAAATGTCTCATCGACGTTATAGATTCGGTGCGGTGAAAAATTTTTTTTTTCGCCCCGGGGTTTCCCCAAAATTTTTTAAAAACTCTTCTCCCCTTTGCTTTAAATTTTTAAAAACCAATGCCCCCGGGAAAGACGTTCCAGTGGGTCTTCTAAGAGATAGCATTTTTTTTTTCCGAGTTAAAAAGCCGTCCAAAGCTACGTCCCCCCAATGCCTTTTTTAAAAAGGTTCTCAATCCATTCTTAAAGGAAAAAATAAAACCCAAACCCCAATTTTTTTTTCTTGTAAGTCCATAATATAGAGCTTCCATTTCCAAAATATATCTAACCATCTCTTGTTCAAGCTCTGATCCTAATAAAAGTTTTCTTCCCCCAATGGATTTTTCGGCAACTTTTGGGGGCAAATCTTTTTCTTTCTGGCGTTTTTAACAGTCTTTGTAGAGTTGATCTAGGGGAATTTAAATCTTTTACTTGGGGGTACCCATAATTTGTTTATTTACACTTTCCATGGCTCCCCCCCTGTCTTCATTTTCCATTTCTTTCTTATATTTTTTTTGGAAAAACTTTGGTTTTGTACGTGGCATTTTTTGTCTAAAATAAAAAAAATATTAAAAAGTTGGTCTAAATATGGGCCAAACCCATTACCCGACATCAAAAAAAGGGGCCCTATTAGCAACATTGCCCTTTCAAAACAAAAAATCGAAAAAAAAAACCAGGTTAAAAAGGAATATAATATCAGTTCAAAAACACCAAATTTCCCAAATAAAAAAACCACCTTAATAATATAAGCAGTTATATTTATGCCCCTTTCCTATTAAAATTAAATTTAAAAAAATTTCCTTTAAAAAATTATGGAAGTTTCACAAACAAAACATCAACACTATTCTCGTTGCCATATAAGATCAATATCATTCGTTGCTTTGGATATTATACCAACATTTATTGCATGATTACTGAAAGAAAAATATTTATTATTGTTACATTAGGTTTCCCATCAATGAAGATTATCAAATCTATTAAAAACCGTAAAATGATCTATTCATCGTTGATTGACATCAACCAGGCCAAAACAATGTAATACATATTGTAAGCAGACAGCGGAGTTTGTCTGCAACTGCTTATAGAGCTAAAGCGCAACGATAAATCAGTTTCTCCTCTACTCATAATCTAACCGTTAAGTTAAGTTAGGTACAAACATATGTCAGTTTGAATCCAAATCCTGTCTATACCATCGTATTTACCGTCGTACGATCAGCCCGAGACAGTCCAATCTAGCAAAACCAGAGGATCAACTTAAAGGATAATATCGGATAAAAATATGAGTCCGAAACGTTTATACCGGTTATTTTGGGAAAATAATATTTATCGGATATAACTTTTATCTAATAAAATCATAGACATAATCGTAGTAAATTTGTTAAACATTTTATAAATAATTATATTTACCTAACGCTCTCTTATTTTTAAATGTGAGCCACTGTGGTTTTCGAAAATAATTAAAAATCCATATAGCTTATGCTTGGTTAGCAGGTATTCGATATATGCATTTTTAAACATGGAAACATTAATTAATATTCCACGCGAGTCACCTTCCCGACAGCTACTTATATGGCGTTCCGATTACACGAATGCGATAAAAAAAAGATAAGCCTTACACAAAAAACTCGGCTTTAAATAATTATAATTCTTTGATGATAAAATTTATTATTACTGTCTCTTATTAATGCTGGTGCAATTATGTATACATAAATTTGCAATTAAATTCCCAATTAACAACATTTCATCATTAATTAGGGAATGACAAAATATGTCAGAATTAATTAAGTCATAATGAGAGCTATGTTTATCTTATAAATAATAGTTTCAAGCTGTTTTAATACCAATAATATACGAGGTGTTCTAACAATGCACGGCCAAATTTTAGGAGGTGACTCCTCATTGAAATGTTTTTTCTATAATTATAGGTCCGAAAATGCATAGTTTTCACATTGTCAGTCCTATTTTAGTAAAAGGACCTATTTTAGGCCTAATTAAATTAAAATTATTAAGCTTAGTAGTGTCTCAGAGGACACCTTATCTAAAATAATTGTAAAAAAATGTATGCCATTGACACTTTTTTGCAATTTATTTTAAAATTAAGCCACTAAAAATACAACTTTTTTGTTCCTCAAACTTTTTCTGTCTTGCTCCGTTTTTGAAAAAAATAAATTAAAACCAATTCATTGCAAGTCTCTGAACCATTTCATCTGTTAGTAAAAAAGTCACATGTGCCTTAAAATAGTTATTTTTTCCTAATAATTTGCGCAAAGAGATATTTTCGACGCCAAAGCAATTAGGCGTCACCTTGCGCAAGTATTAAGAACAATACTTTTACTACGAGCGTTTTATTAAAGAATATGATTATTAGAAATATACGAATATTTCAGTAAAAATTAAAAATCCAAAGTAAATAGTTAAATTTTTATTTTAATTGATTATACAAAAAAAACTAGTATTAATTATTATTAACAATATTAATGTTAGAAGTACAATTAGTTGCCTGTTAAAGGTTTATCGCCGATTTCAAATGATTTCTTAGGAACGTCGATGCTGGTTCGCTGCTCGATGTTAAGACGAAATTTTGTATTTTAGCTGATTGAACAGCGTCTGTGGAACAGGACATTTCACCTGGCTTCTTGAGAGTTTTTGGCTTGTTGCAGTTTAATTTTTTTTTACTTGACCCCTTTTTGTAGCCTGTTAATTCTTCAATGTATCCCTCGGCTACCGTTGTCGATTTCCAACCGCCTAACCGCTTTATATCTAAAAGTCCTTTTCCGGAATTTGCAAGTTACGTTGCAGAAGATCGCCGGAAGCTGTGGCCGGTATATAGCTCTGGATTCGGCAACTTTAAAAATGCTACTATCTCAGAAGGCATCTTCCCAAATGTATTGATCCCAACGCATTGTTGTGTGCAAATTGCCCCTTTGAAATATACGAAAAACCGTTGATGTGTTGTCGGTGGCCGTAATGCTGTATACTTCCGATATAAGAACAAATAGTTTCCGTCGTTGATCTCTTCAGACAGGACAAAAGTACGTGAGGTATAGTTTTTTGCATCTGGAATCTTCACAACAATTAGGTTGCCTTTGTTCTCGATGTCGGATGTTTTCATTTTTGCGAGTTCTTCTCGTCTGCAGGCGCCAGCAAGTCCGAAAATGGTCGCAATTTTTATCAAAAGATAAATTTTATCAGGTGCTTCATTAATAAATGTAGATATTTCTTCTTTTGAAAAAATCCTTGACTTTTTTGGCCAAAAGCCTACATTTTGTTTCTTAATAAATGCTGCTAACTTATAAAACGTGCCGATATCTACATTTTTCTGGATCTTTAAAACACTTTTCAGCATGGAGTATTTCGACCATAAATTATTTGGACTAAATTCCTAGCTTAATTTGAGAAAATAGGCTAAAAGTACCTCCTCTTTCAAAGTTCTAACGCCTTTTTCTTCACACCATGTTTCAAACGAATTATACTGTTTCTCGTACTTTTCTTTTGATTTTGCCGGCAGGAGTTCTAAGTTGGCCAAACTTGCGGCTTTTAAACATCGTCTGGCAATTCTTCCTCCATTCTTAGAAACTTATTTTAAACTTTTTGACTTCCGTGACATTAGAAAATGTTTGTACTTGGTTGCTGCAGCAACAAGAAAAATTCTTTGATTTTTTGTTGGTTGGTAAGGTGAAAAATATTAAAATGATATTAAAGAAAATTGATATGGGATATTTGCTAAGCACCAAATGTATCTAAAATTCAATAAAGCACAATAAAATAATATGTAGAACCCTATTTTTTTAATTTATTTTCATACAGAATTTATTAATACATTAAAAAATCGACCATAGATACGCAAATATGCAGAACGAGAATGCGTGCGCAAAGAGTTTCCGTGCGCAAAGTTAAACTTTGTAAACTAAGTAAGTACTTTGCGCACGCAAGTAGAAAAAAGACTTTACCTAATTTTTACTTGTCGGTTTTGATATTTGCGTGTTATTTTTTGGAGACATTCGGGTTAACTTTTTAGTTTTTTAAAGGTTAAAAAAACGTTTTGCCGTGGATAACAATAATTACATTTTTGAGAAAATGGCAGACATGCATGTAATGTATGCGCGTGCTTTTAGCCACTTTCACGAAGCTAGGCGCCTGTATGCTGAGGCATATCTCGTTAGGCAACTTTCGAATAGAAAAATCTTTGAATCATTTACCAAAGATACTTTCTTCAAAAATATTTTTAGGAAATAAATCGAATAATAGTTCTTTAGGAAGTTTTTTCCATTTTTACCAGTGACAGAGGCCGGATAAGTACCGTAAGAACTTCGGAATTCGACAAGGCAGTTTAACGCGATGTGGAAGAAAATCCTGATAACAATACGAGGACTTTTCTAAATCGATTGGGTAATCATTTTAACAGCACCGTTTGGCAGGTTTTATCCGAACAACTTTTACACCCATATTGTGCAACGTGTAGAAGAAAGCATTACTTCCAAGAGATTTTTAGCCTCGTGTACAATTTTGCAAATGGTCTTACCGAAATATCATTAATAACAGGAATTTTATTTTACTGATAAGGCAGGGTTTCGATGATATGGACAACAACATAAAAATCCCAATGCTTACTTGCAATGGCGCCAGCAAGAACAATTTTCTTTAAATGTGATGGGCATTGTAGGTAATAATCTATTTAATTTTTCCTTTAATCACTAAGATTAACCGGAGGAACTTATTTAAACCTCATGCGAAAAAAATTGCCTGTACATTAAAAAAGGTACCTCTAGTACAGTGTTTCCCAAAGTGTGGGTCGCAATGAGGTACTAGGGGGGTCGCCGGAAATTTCCAAAATAAGACAAAAACACTACTTTGTTAAATCATGTATTTTTATTTTAATAAAGCCGTAAATAAAAATTAACAATTAATTATTAAACGAAACATAAAAAACTAAATATTAAAAGTTCTTAAAAAGTCCTTAAAAATAAAAGAAAAAAATAAAGTCAAATATTACAATGTTAATGAGACCCATGCGCCTGTTTTTTTGAAACTAGTCTTTCAAATCTAGGCTGTGTATTTGAGACACACACAATTATATCGTTTTCAAGTACGAAACGATTTCTCACTTTTGTTTTAATGGCAGTCATAGACGAGAAACTTAACTCACATAAATATGATGTTACAAATGGAACCAAACATTTTACAACTTCATTCGCCAACTGAGGGTATTCCTGCATCTTTTTGGTCCAAAATTCGTCCGGGTTCTGGGAAAAAAATTGCAGCTTGAACATTCCATCACTTGATATTTCAATAAGTTGTTCTTTCATGTTTATTGGTATTATATTAGTAAAATAAAATTTGAGAAACCATCAGTTGTAAATTAGGCACGCTATTTTTGTCGCTATTTTGGTTTGGGTGATGAGTAGGGGGTCGTGAACAATTTTTTTAACAAAAAGGGGTCGCGCTTTAGATAAGTTTGGGAATCACTGCTCTAGTAGAACGTAACGAAGTTATTTTAATGCACGATGGAGCTCCTCCTCATTTTAGTTTAGTCGTGAGAAATCACCCAAATAATAAGTTTGGTAAAAGATGGATTGGCAGGAGTGGACCAAATCACTGACTACCTTGTTTCCCCGATTTATGGATTTTTTTTTACATTCTTTATTAAGGAATTATCTTCTGACATTGGGCCGTGCATTTTTAGAAAACCCTGTATGTGTCAAGTGCATGTCTGTTAACTATATGCATTACTTCAGGGTTTTGTGTGTGTAATGAGAGCAATGTGAACTAGAACTAAAAAACACCCAGGATTGTAAGCTTTAAATTAAATACAAATTTTTTTAATAATGAGACAATAATCACACCAAAACTTTTTTTAAGAATTAAGTTTAAACAATTCGTATATTATGGGCCAATAAGGGCCACAAGTGAATTTTCTCAGTTGCTCCTAAAAGCAAATAAATTCTAAAAAACTGCTATAAATTAATATGCTGAAAACAACTAAATTGTATATTTTTTACATATAACTGACATAAGTGAACATCTGAATATGAAAGTGATGAACATAATAGCACCAAGGCCTCAGTAGGCCCATTGTGCTACCTCCTAAAGAAAACTCCTCACTCAGTACGCCGCCCATCCCACTGATTTAAAGTAGGTGACAACGTCGCCGAGTGAAATCTTCTTAATTTCGGCCAAGAAAAGCCAATACTTGCCCAGAATCGATTTTCTCTTGGAACAGGGCAGTCACAAAGGAAGTGCTTCACCATCTCATCTTTCTGTTCACCCCCTCTACTCAGAGGTGTGTCATTTATACCCATTCTAAAGAGGTGTATTTGCAGTTGACAATGTCCAGAGTAAGAACGCCCTTGATGAGACAAAGATTCGCCCTAAGCATTGCCAAGTAATATTTAGCTGTATATCTGTGAGGATACTTAGTGTAACTCTTCGTCTTGTGAACTGCTGTTGAGAGTGTCTTTTGATTAGGTCCCTAATCGCAGACTCTGTCAGACCTATGAAAGGTTCTGGTCCATAAGGTTTGGTCCCAGCAGCCTTCCTTGTCAATGAGTCAGCAATGCGGTTGCCTTTGGTGTAAGCATGTGCTTTCTGTACCTTCTAGTGCTAGATCCAAGCAAAGAAGTTTAAAGGTGTATGGAAGCCCAATACTGTAGAACAAAATTGTTCAGGCGTGCAGGGCAGCGAGAATAGGGGGGTTGGCCCCGCGGAGTTTGCGCAATGAATAGTAGGTCAGAGCCGGACTTCCATAATTCTTTGTTACTACCTATAAAGTTGACATCATCAAATGTCAAATTCAAGCATTCACTGTTTTTTTTATTTTTTGTACAAAATTGTTGGTTATTAAACGATACTACCATAGAATATTTAAAATTATTGTGTAATATTGGATTTTATATCATCTGATATAATATGGAAAGAAGCCTTCTATTTAAATGGTCGATATTTTTGTGAGTTTTGTATTTTTACCAAAAATATTTGTAAATAAATAAAAACACGATTTTCAAATAAATTTCAAACATTATATGATAGTTTCATGTACTTATCACCAATTTTGTGTTAAAAGAAGGGTAAGACAGTGTAAATGAGTTTAATATAATCCTAAGATTCTGGTTGTACATTAAAAAGTGAAAATTTTTATAACTGCTTTTTAGGCATATACTTTTCACTAATAACAAACATTCATGAGAGAGAATAAGAGTGTTTAAAAATGTTTAGTAACCTTTGGTACCTAGGTATCCATTGTAATAGTATCCGTAAAATATTATGTGTCTACAGTATGTCGAGCTTAAAAAGTTGATAATGTAAGTTTAAGAAACTAAAAATTTAATTTCTTTTTAAACAAATACAGAAAAAGCAAAAAGGAACTTTAACATAAAATTGTACTTTCCATTCAATTAGAGGGACCTGTATATATTAAAATTTGCTTGGTCTGCCTAGTAATTAATAATTTTAATCCCTTAAAAGAATGTACTAAATTATTAAATGAAATAAAAATACCTAAATGTAAACCTTATTTCTTTTTAATAATCTACAGAAATACACAAACATTGTGGAAATCATCTAAAAGATAGTTAAGATTGCCTTACTTTCCTCACTGCTATTTCCTATGAAATTTTCATTATTCTATTATTCATAATTAATATATTATTATTTATTCGGTTACCTAACCTAAAATATAAGAAATACTTACCTTAAGTAAAAAATGCCGGGTATGTTACCCTTAGATTTGCAAGACAAAACCATACAACCTCTAGTCATTTTGTTACGATATTATAAGTAACAAACAATAAACACAAAATTATGGTCACAATTTAAAAAACACTAATCACTAAAATAAGAAGGTTTTTCTCAATCCAAAAAACTTCTGCAACCACAAAATATAATCACACAAAGCAAAACAATCGAAACTAATACGGCTCTCATAAAAGTATAATGTGTTGCCTAACTACACACCGATTTATCATTGTGTAAGTAGGCAACACATTAAATTATTTCGTAAAATTTTGTTATTGCGCAAAATCGGCGAGGCCAACTCTGTCAGGTATTTTCATACTGGGCTGGACATTTTTTGATCGAATGGGCCATAGCATTGGGCTTCCATACACCTTTAAACTTCCTTGATAAATTATTATATTATAAACTGGGGGCAGCACTAGTTCTTTTTTTTTTGTTGCATATTATTTAATTTATTAAAGTATAAATGTTAAGTTATAGTAGGTCTGCTATGTACAGTATTTTTCTAACTACGATATTATTATTGAGAAAATTTAAAGTTTATTACCTGTAAATAAGGATGTATAGTTAATTTACATTCCACTTCTTTCAGTTAGATAAACAATTGTTTTATGTAAATTATGTCTCTTTTAAAAAGTAGGCTAATTTTTTCATATAAAAAAATATAGAATTTGACACAAATTCCACCACAAAATAGGTATTTAAAAAAAAAACAAATTCTTGGTTCAAAAAACTCTAAAGATACAACTTTCCACTTAATTTTTTTAAATTTCCGGAAAATAACCCCCGAAATATCCGTTTTCGTTGGGTGGTATTCCATACTTCTCAAATCCTCCGATATGTGGGGGGAGGGGGCGCAAATGTTAATCCCCGCCAAGAGCGCAGCCATACCTAGATACGGTTCTGATCATGATTAACGAGTTTTTGAACCAATGCAATACATTTTTTATTGTTGTAATTAATGTAAAGATCTTTTTATGCTCATGCTTTATAATTTTATTGGTTGAGGAGGAAATAAAAGTTATGTTTAAGTTTTTATTCTGATTATTTTCTTCAAATTTGTTTCCTTTTCCCTCGATAATCCCGGTTGGACCTTCTAAGTCAACCTCTGGATTAATCTAATCTATCCTATATTTAATATTTTTGCTAATAATTGTCTTAAATCCCCTTTTAATTATAACGTTTCCTGGATTAAACCCAGTATTAACAGGTGTTTTGATATTTTATTTACTCCACTTTTATCTGAAAAGTATAATTGTAACTGCCCTGGTCGCCTCTGTCGATTAGGCTTGTGGTTAGCCACTTGTGTTTTATATTTTAGGGTCATTTTTTTTCAATTAAGAAAATATGTGCAAGGGGGCTATTAAAGTACCTACTTTGTCCGGTTCTAAAAGAAATATTTTAGTTAAGACGATTTTAATGCCCTTTGAAAATTGCCTGTCTTGGCCCGATATACAATGAAACCTTTTTAAAATGAGTAGTAAATGTGGCAAAGATCTATGAGGATAATGATAAAGAAATTAAGTTGTACTTTCATTTCCGATTATAGTATCTTAAATCCGAGGTAAAATTAAGATAAGTAGTCCTGCTACATTTAGAGATATTTATAGTCGACGTTGTTAGTTTTACAAGTAGTTTTTGTTTGTAGAGTATCAACTTCTTTGAATGAACAGAATTTAGAGCCAGAAAATATTAAAGTTAGTTTTTCCTTGTTTGTTATTTCGTGTAGATAGTGTAGAGCTAGATAACTTTACTAAAAATACAAAATTAACATTTACACTTTTTATTTTGCGTCAAAATTTATGTACTTTTTTATAATACTATAAAATACGCACATCTAGGATTTGTGATTAGAGTTGCCGCGATATAAAGCCTTGTCTCGTCTCGAAATTTCGAGATAATAGATGAGACGAGACAAGGGTCGAGACGAGACGAGACAAACGTTTGTCTCGTCTCGTCTCGTTTTGTCTCGTTTGTCTCGAGTTGTTTTGGTTTATTTCAATTAAATTAATTTCAATATACAGTGCATTAGTAATGTATAGGATAATGTCAATAAAAATTAGTTCGGAAGTTTAATAAAAATGCTTGGACCCGTCGATTTTTATTTTTAGGTACATGTTACACATTTTTTTAAACTAATTTTGCACAGTGCACAAGGTGGTGATAAAAAGACATATTTTTTACATGGAACACACAAATTTTATTATTACATTATTAATTCCAATGTTTAATTCTAGAAATGTTTATTCTCATTTTTTTTACCAATTTTAAACTTTTTCCATAATAATCAAGTATACCCAAACTATCCTAAATGGCAATATTCTTATACCTACGTAACTTTCTGGGTATAGAATATGAAGTAGTTATAGGAATTTCTAGAATTAAATAAATAGAATCCAAAACTATAAAAATACTTACTCCCCGCCATCGTTGACTCACCCTGTACACTATATACTTACAAACTAATTGCAAAATTTGCTGCAAACTGGTATGTATTTAAAGAAAGATGCATTGTTTTTAGTTTAAATTAAAACTTTTTAAAACATAATAGCGGCAAATCCTCAACTAACAGAAAAACATTCAAAACAACCCTCTGCATAGGCATCAAAAAGTGCCTCCGCGCTGCCTGTATACTTTGCCAACACACCGTTTTATTCGGGAGGCGGCAATAGTTTTTGCATATTTTTTACTATTTTAAGATCTATAGAGCGGTTGCCTTTTTAAAATGTTTTGACATTTTTCCTTAGTTCATTCTTGTGTGTAAAGCTTGTAAGAAGTAGGAAGGTGAATAAATATTTTTTAAAAATGGAACACCCTGTATAAATGCTTATATTTTTTAAAACACGCCTTGTAAAATAAAAATTGACGTGATTGAGCTTTTCTTAAAATTGTGTAGTTTTCTCAAAAAATTGGTGATTTCAGACTTTACGGACACCCATAATATGCAACTAAAAATAAAATAATGAACCTAAAAATTTGTTTTTTATTTAAAATAAAAATATAGAACATATAAGTGACATAAAAATGTTCACAAAATAGAAAAAAAATCTAAAAGATAATGGAACATAAGTCATAAACTCTATTACAAAACACAGGTAAAATGTTTTCTAGAAATTTTTCTTATAATTATACAGGGTTTTTGAGCAATAGTTTTAAAATCTTTAACAGCAGTTAGATCTTGCAAAAAAAGTCTCTATAAACATAAGTTCGTATATGCATTATTTCGAAATTGGAAATACGCAGGGTCCTAAAGTTAAAAAAAGCTTTAATTGTACATAATTTTCAAAACAATTATTTTGATAAAACAACTTAAAATACAACTTGTTCGTTATTTGAGTTTTTTTCGAGAGATAAAGTAAAACTCCTACTTTTTAAGAGGGTATAAAAAAAGAATCGGTTTTAATTTTTTTCTTGAAAGCAAAGCAAAATTTAAAAAGAATCAAGAGACAAAATAGTTGTATTTTAAGTTGTTTTATCGGGGGTAATATCACGAGCACAGTTTATACCGTACAACGAATCAGTTATTTAACTCTCCACCTGTTTTGAAGCCACAGAATTCAACCAATAGAAATATTTTCCTCATATTCTGGGCATGCTCAACCTGCCAATTGATATGAGGACGATTTCTTTTATTTATAATAACCAATTCGGTCTAGTTTTGTCTTTTTTTGTTACGACAGTTTTACCACAACAGAGAGAGATGAACAGATGCCGCACCTGATTGAATCAGAAAGTGAATGCACCAGTCAGGGCTGGTCTACCGGTTTTTTTATTTATTTTTGATCGTCAGGTCAGCTGGTGTATTAAATTGGTTGGATTTTGGAAGCGTTGTTTATTTTTCGGTGATTTCAAGTGATTTGTTTAAGTGTGTTGGTTTTTTTGACAAATAATTTGTGAAAAGGTGACTAGTGTTTTCAGGTTTCATTGTTAAAAACCATGGTTGTGTGTTGTTTTGTCTGCAAAAGTTACAAAAAAGCCAATCCAGCTTTAGGATATTTTAGCTTTCAAAAAGATGAAACATTGTGAGTAGATTTTTACATAAAGTAGGATTAAAGTAGGTACCTATTGTATGATCCCAAAATAAAGGCAAACATTCCTGTGAAATTTGTCAGTCGTATTCAAAGAAGACTCAAGAACTGTCTGATGATTCACTGTATATACACATTTTAGAGCATACCAGAATGCTGCAAAGGATGTGTTTGGCAACCTCAGGTCTCCAGATCAAACTTTCTTTGAGTTTTTTGGATCCTGCGAAAGTCTATTTGTCCGCATTTTAAAGATTTTGCCATTTTGCCAAATATTGGCACAAAAATAAAGGAAAAAATTTTAGAACTGCCTTTCCAACATCCTTGTAAAAACTTCCCCAAAACTTATTTTGCATTTTTGTTTACCAGAACAAGAATATTTTAAACTTTAAAATTTTTAAACAGAGATTTGCTTTCACCCAAAACAAAAAAATCACAAAAACTTAATATTCTTTATAGGCCTATTATTTATAAGTGCAAGGTAATATAACCATACATTTGAATTCAAACAAGAATAGAGGGGCAAGGGAAAAAGATATGTCATATTTTTAAAGTTAATTTTTTTTTTTGAAAACTATTCCTGAATCAGTATTCAGTGTTTTAAAAAAAGACGGGTTTTTACCCTTGTAGTGATTTCTATCCAGTGGTTCTAGAAATGTATAGGTATTCATTTTACGAGGTAGTTTTTAAATAATTTAACTGCTTCCTTGAAACTTCGGGTTACTTTGAAACTCTGTAAGGTAAAATTTTGTTTTCTCTATGTCTTGTGTGTAGGTAGGCCTAAGTTATATTTTATGACTTTAGTTTTTGATTTAGCTATTTACTGGGTGGTGATTCTTTTATATGTGTGATAATAGGCTACCTTCACATTTTTAAATTTTATACTGTACTGTAATGTTCATTCTCGGCTTGCTTATGTATTTTATGAGAAAAAAAAATTAATTATTTTTTATTTTCCCGGCACGTGAAACTGGCCTTTTATTTAAATTTCGTATGACCAATAAAACTATACTCGTTTTTTTTGTTAAATATACTTACACATCAAATTTTTAACTGACTGAACCTTTTTTTAAAAAAAATTTTGAAATACATCATTTTATGAATTTTTTTTTCACCTTTTAAAAAACCTACCTGCCTATCAGCTATCAAATTATGTGTAAATAACTGATCATTCTCAATTACGTTTCCTGGGTTATTTTTTTACCAATTACACTCAAGTTCTGCTATCATTTAATTTACTAATTTGATTAAATTAATTCCAGTCCGGCCCTGTCAGCTCCAGCTGGCGATTTAATCACAACTCTTTTAACACATGGAGCGCGTGCGCGAAATATGGGGAAAGAATAAAAATCAAATCTGGCTTCATCCAAATTAACAGAGTTAAATAACTGATTCGTTAAAAGGTATAAACTGTTCACGAGTTAAAAATTATCGATACTTTTTCACGATAGCGTGTTTTCTCATAATTTTTAAAGAAAACACGCATGAGTAAAAAATTATCTAGTTAATTTTAAAGCACGAGCGGTATTTAGGGAGAATATTTTACGAATCAAAAACGTAGATAGTTTATTAACTTAAAATTAAATATTAATTTAACAAACCGTTATTATTATTTTAAAATTTCACCACTTCTCTTATGGGAAAATATGTACATGAGTAAAATATTCAAAATAATTAAAAAATTATAAAACCACAGGGTGATATACTTTTTAAAGCAATTAATTTTAGCTTTTTTTTAACACCCTGTATTTCTGAAACGATGCATTTCTTGACCTATGTTAATAGAAACTTATTTTTGCAAGATTCAACTGGTGGCGAAGTTTGTAACACTAAATCTTAAACTACCTGTATAATTCTTAAGATCTTGAAATATATTGTTGAAGATCTATTACACTTAAGTTTTAAGTCATTAAAATTTTTCGAGATGTCTCGTCTCGCCTCGTCTCGAGCTTGTCTCGAAGGATTTTATCTCGTCTCGTCTCGTCTCGAAATTCGAGACAAAATGCTCTCGAGACGAGACAAAATGGCTTCGAGACGAGACGAGACGTCTCGTATCTCGTGTCTCGCGGCAACTCTATTTGTGATATAATTTAATATATTAATTAAATATTTTCTTGGGTCGAAATAATGGTTTTTAAGAAGACCAGATTTAGGTTCGGGTTGAGATGTACGAAATTTTTGGGCCATACCTAATCCCTCGAGCCGAGATGGGCGAGACCGTCAGACGACGTCGGACCAGTTAAGGGACAAACTTTTTAAAACGCGGCAAGAAATACCAACATTTAACTGTACTATGATTTCAAATAACTCAGCATAAAACCGCGACACCGATTTCGGTATAAATATTTTTCGTGTAATATTGTAAAAACCACTAATTAAGATTGAATTATAAATGGCGTCATTATATGACAAAAGCTCTCGGTATACGCTTGAATAAACAAAGAAAGCAAACTATTTTGTCGGCATTAAAGCAGGATGCACGAGAGTTTCTTTGAAAACTAAATCGTTTATTACTTCAGAGGTTTGAGTTTAAAGAACAATCGTAAGTCTTGTTTTTCTTTCTCTAAGCTGCTATTAGTACGGGATAGAAATATACCCAGGACATATCTCAAAAGTTATATGAAAACATTAGACATGCTCTTGCAAGAGAGAAGTCCAACGATGCGTAATATAAAAACAGTTGCAGACATGACAACCTTCATAAAAGGTCTTATTGTTGAATAAAGATTTTATGCAGGGTCCTTAGATAGCTTGATCGCTAGCTTATGCCACGCTAATTTGTTTTGAAATGTTTGTTGCATTATTATAAGGAGTGTCTTAATCTACGTTAGAATGGTTATGTGTCTGTTCTTTATGTCACGGTAAAGAATGGTTTAAATTTACATAAGGATGTTTGATTCATTCTAATATTGCTTCAAGATAATTTGTTATGATTTATTGTCTAAACTGTATTCTTTTTAAAGGAGTTTGTTTCGTAACATTCGATATCAAAATAAGAAAGCTAAATTAACAGAAAGGAAAGTAATAATAATATTAAAATAAAGAAAATATTTTTTAAAATTAGTAGTAAATATACGTAAACCTAAAAAAATTTATTTAATAAAGGATACCCCACCATTTGCATTGAAATCTTGTCTACGGTGATAGATTAAATCATGCTGAACAAGAAATATCCTTTGGTCCAGGGCCTGTTATGTTCGTTAAAAAAAGTTATAAGCTCTTTTAAGCCAAACCGAAAAAAGAAATTAATTGTTAATGTTTTAAAAATTGTTAACTTTAAAAAATTCCCATTTCCGTTGAATGTTTAAGTACCCTTAACTGGTTTTAGTTTGTTTCTTTTTGGAAGTTAAAGTGACTTCTTAGCGCATTTTAGTTATCTGAATGGATTCAATTCGACATTTGTTGGTTACAATGTAACTAAAAAAATAATTATCGGATCAGCATTATCTTTGGGTGGCAAGGAGTGATGAGGTCGGTGATCAACTGATTCTATTTTGGTTGCCACATGGGCACTTCTGCCCATGGACCATAGGCACCTTAAAAATTTCACATCCAGCGTGATTTTCGCATTCACGATTGAGCTCGAACACCCTCCGCACGTCCAGCCTCAATGCTCTACTCTAAAACCCACGCGAGTACTGAAATTTTTTAATTACCAAAAATTGGGGCCCACAGGGTTTGGGTGGTGGAGTCCCCTCGAGGAGAGTTTTTTTAACTGGCGTTTTTTTAAACGTAAAAGCAAAAACCGTGTTAATTTTAATCCCATTCCTCCAAAGAAACCTATTTCCCAAAAGATAAAAATTTAAAATTGATCCCACCTCAAAACTTTTTTCAACAAAGGAAAATGTCCAAAGTTTTTTTTTATATTTTTGGAAAAACATCCCTTATTGCACAGTATCTACAGTTGCCAAAGGTTAACAGATATACAGGTCACGCTTTAAAAAAAAGTTCGTCTTCTCTTTTGGTTGAAACACTTTTTAATGTTAAAAAGCCACGGAGGTTGGAAGTCTAATTCAGTAGCGAAAGGTTACATAGAAGATTCAATTTGAAAAAAATAGAATTCTTGCGGGAGGGGATGGTAAAAATTTCGAAGAAGATACGTTAGGTTTGTGCTTTCCTGTTTCAAAAAATTTTAAAGATTCTAAGTCAAAGAATATTATTTCTAAACAGCTAGAAAATGACATGACTGTTAATAATTTTATGTCTAAAAGTGGAATTACATTTTTAAATTGTAATAAATGTACTTTTAACATAACAATTAATAACAAATAAAACTAATTTGTTACCATTTTTATAGGACTAAGTTCTGTTTATAATTTTTATCACGTGATGTTTCAATTGTGCCAAGTTAACATTATTTAATCAGTAAAAATTTAAAACTGTTTTCAATTTTTCTCTTATTTCAAAAATTAAAAGAGCAAAAAAATGTAACTAATTGAAAATTTGCGGCCGAGGCGTAGCCGAGGCCAAATAAGTTTTAGATGACCACAACTTTACGGCCTTGATACACAAATAACTATTTCGTTAAATAAATACTTAAGTTGAATTATAGTTATACGTGTGATATCTTCTCAACATTTCAAATAAAACATTTTATTATCTATTTTACTTTTTTTCTAAGGCGTCCATCTTTCCTACACTACTGGCATCTATTCTTCTTAAAATTTTCAAGATGGGGCATCCATGTAGTTAGGCATCTATCCTCAATAAAATACTTTTTGTAAAGTTGTTCAAACTCTGTAATTAAGGGGTCAACAGAAACGAATTATCATGCACGCAAAAGAATAAATAAGCTATATTTATGGGAATTATTTATTGTAAATTAATAGTTTTAAAATAAGGTGACCTTTTTAAAAGTGGGGCATCTATCTCAGTTTTACCTTATGGAAAAAGTACTTTCTTGAAAAGAAATACGTTTTTTTGTAAATCTACTGCTGAAAGAGTCATTTAAACCCTAAAAATACCTTACTCCTTACTCACACTCTGAAACATAGAGACTTCAGAGATATTCAGTTTGATTTTTCAGCTTGGTGTCAAGGTATGTATGAATATGAACCATAACTTTTTTAAAATATACGAGTAAATATTTTTTCAAACAGTTTATTTTGGATTAAATAAAGTACTTGTCTCCCAGAACTACAAATGATGGAGTGAGGGTTACCAGTCCCTTGTTATTCAACATCGGGATCAGATTTATATTTGGACCATTGTTTTTAAATTCTTTAAGCCAACAAATGTATAAAAGTATTTCCGATTTTTAATATTTTTTATTTGGTTGTATTTACATGTATTGATATTGTTTTTTATTATTCTGGTAATACCCACTTTTGATTATGCGAAATTATGGGTGAATCAAAATGTTGTATTTTGTCTTAACTTTAAAACACTCTTCGGAAATATAAAAGTATTTTAAAGATTTTGTTTTTTGAATTATCCCATTATCTTCTTTTTTATAACACTTGATTCTTGTTACACGTCCAGGTATAAAACTGTTTACAATTTTAAATAAACAAAAACACTGATTCTATTTATTTAAAAAACGCATCAAAATTATCTTAAAACCCGAATAGCAATTTAATAGCGAATATGTCCCCTCTTGCACCAATGACAGCTGGCAAGGACGCTTCTTAGCCTCAAACGAATATTACGTCTTATCCTTTTCTGGGGAATAGTCTAATATCCCTTTGCTGGTACCAACCTTAACTCTACCTTTCCTGGCATAAGATGACGAAGAACGGCTCTTTTTACTTCGACCTATAAATGTTCAATCGGATTAAAATCTGAGCTGCATGCAGGCCATTCCAATCTTCTCAATCCAACCTAATTCTAATACTCATTTACTATTTGGGCAACGTAAGGTCTAGCGTTATCAATATAAATTGGTTCCCAATAAAAGGCCTAAATGAAACCACCACATCTTGGAGAAGGTCTTTAATGTTACGATGGGCGAAAGGAACTTCACTTTTAGACCCGGTACACCTGAGCTAGGAAGTAATCGAAACGCCAAGATTGATTTTAATGGAACAGACAGAAATACGTTGGGAGTAATGGGGCAATGCACATAGGACGCCGATAGCTATTGGATAGTCTTGACCTATTTTGATGGACATCGGGGCTAAAGCAGGTTTCTCCCCCCAGCTACCGTCAATTCTATCATCAGCGTTTCACTAGTATACACATACACTTGGTAATGATAATGAGTGTACATGCAACGCAGCGTCCTTTTTATCAGTTTCATTTTATCGTGTACGTTTACAATAAAACGATTAATATTTCATTTCATGTTATTTATTTAATTTTAAATATTATTAAATAGCCAATTGTTATTAATTTTGCCATAAATTTAAATTAGAGTGTAAAGTGAAGATGTGGACGTGGATTATTCATAAAGAAAATCAAACAACACCGGACAATATGGGATGTGGAAAGCAAAGTTTACAAGGACAGGGTAAAAAAGCTATCAGCATGGAAGGAAGTTTGCAAAAACATGTTTTTGGATTTCGTCTTGTAAAACTGTACTTGTTTTTGATTCATCTCTTAGGAGAAACAGCACTACAATGAAGATAGTTCCCAAGATGGAAAATTTTCCAAAGATATTAAAAAGGTGACGCGCTTCCTATCTCATGTGCTCTGAAACTCCGTTAGGTATCAAAGAGATTGGATTAAAAAGAATATTGTATATATACAATATATTGTATATATACAAATTTTAATATACAGGGTGTCCCAGAATATGTAGGCAATCTCCCGGAATCCCAAAAATATAATGACAAGTTTCCATAAACTTTTTTCCTACGAGACTTCCCTACGGAGATACAGGTACATAACGGACGACCCTAAAAATCGTTTTTTTTTAATAACTTTTGAAAAACTAGGCTTAATTTAATATTTTTTAATAGGATGGTAACTAAATAAGTCTTCTTAAAAGGAACCCATTAAATCATATTTGGCTTATTTAGTTTGCCAGGGACGGACTAGCTCTGACACAATAATAGCAATTTTTTAACACCCTGTATGATAAAGGCTTAAAAATATTTTTTGGATAGCTTTAATCTTAAACTTAAAATTATCTGTTTACGAGGAATAAAATATCATGTTTGGTATTTTTTTACATTATACAGGATGTTTTCTAATTGTAGGTCAATATTTAAGGAGGCAATTTTTGGGTCCATATTAAGAAGGAAACTTTATATGAACGTATGTTCTAAACGTTTTAACTTTTGAGATACAGGGTAATAAATTTAAAAAAAATATTTACTATTAATATCTGAAATACCAATTTAGATATTTTAATGAAATTTGGCATACATGTACTATGTATTAGGAAGCATTTTTTGGTGTACCACATTTTTTTTATTTGCCAAAATAGGCAGGTTAAATCCTGTACGAACGCCACTGGTGGAAATTTAAAAAAATATGTTACAATAAAAAATGCTTCTTGATACATAGTACATTTATGCCAAATTTCATTAAAATATCTGTAGTGGTATTACAGATATTAATAATAAATGATTTATTTTTAAAAATTTTACCAACCTGTATCTCAAAAGTTAAGACGTTTAGAACATACGTTCATATGAAAATGGACCCAAAAACTGCTTCCCTAAATATTGACGTAGAATTAGAAAACATCCTGTATAATAAAAAAAATACCAACCATGATATTTTATTTCTCGTAAACAGTTGATTTTATCGATGTCAATGAAGAATACCTTTTTTTAGTTTAAGGTTAAAGCTATCCAAAAATAATATTGTTGAGCCTTTATCAAGCAGGGTGTTAAAAAAATTGCTATTATTGTGTCAGAGCTAGTCCATCCCTGACAAATTAAATAAGCCAAATATGATTTAATGGGTTCATTTTAAGAAGACTTATCTAGTAACCATCATATTAAAAAACATTAAATTACGCCTAGTATTTTAAAAATTATTTAAACAAAAACGATTTCTAGGGGCGTCCTTTATGTACCTGTATCTTCATAGGGAGGGTCATAGGAAAAAAGTTTATGGTAACTTGTCATATTATTTTTAGGTTTTCTATTAGATTCCAAGAGATTGTCCACATATTCTGAAACACCCTGTATAAGTAATAAATTATTAAATTTAATCAAAATATTTAAGTGTCTGAATTTTGTGCCGAGGATTGTATCATAATTATTATTTTATTTTAATTCAGTGAAATAGCAAATTTCATTTTTTTGAGTAGCTGTGACTTCATAATTAGATACACAAAATGATTCTAAAGAATTATTTTAAATAATTTTTCTTTAAATCTTGCGAAATAGGTGCTAAAGTGCCTTATTTCGGTTAAATTTTACGTTTTACTACCATGTATAGTGATTTTTTTTCAGACGTTTTCCGTAAGGATTTTTTGTTTATTAATATGCATAACTGTTCTGCATCAATGTGATTTTATTTAAAATATTAGTAAAAAAAACCATATGGCACAAACTGCGTGGAACACGCTGTATATTAAATCACGACCAACCGATGGCATTTACAATTTGACTGGTCGACCTTTTTCGTTTTTTATTGTGCATAATCGCTACAAACTTTCTTGTCTGATTTTCTTTTATTGAATGGATATACCCAATTGAGGACAAGGAGAGTCAGTCGAAATTGTTATGCTAAAATTGGGAGGTCAAAAAAACTGGGTAATATCAGTTGTATTTATGCCATCGCATTCCACGCTTATATTTTTAAATGTGACTAACATATTTTAGAACGGGTATATTTTATTTTTTAAACG
Organism: Listronotus oregonensis; assembly: GCA_019359885.1. Taxonomy (NCBI): domain Eukaryota; kingdom Metazoa; phylum Arthropoda; class Insecta; order Coleoptera; family Curculionidae; genus Listronotus; species Listronotus oregonensis. The sequence goes on from JAHBCN010004530.1 coordinate 29,712, forward strand.
TTATATACCGGGTGACAACGAAATCAATACCAAGCCTTTTATTATCTTAAATGAACACAATACTCTTCTTTTGCTTCTGTATTTCTGTATTTTTAGATAAAACCTCATGTATATTTTTAAAGACTTAAATTCTACAAGTCATTTCAGATATAAAAAATATCATATCCTACTTTTAAGTTGATGGATTGCGAGAAAATAGCGATTAAAAATGTCCAAATAAACACATATTATGCAGTACGTAGGAAAGTCAATTTTCGCAGCTCCTCTGATAAAGCCTGCAATAGTATAAATATGACCTTAGCAGATAGACGGTCTCTCATAGCTATAGTGAGGCGTGTGAATTACAAAATTGGCGATGATAGCAATGGCAAAGTCTTTCTTTAGACGTAGAAGTTACCGCAGTACGTGCCACGGTATCATTATTGCCGGAAAAATCGCGACCAAGATACGAGAAAATATACAACCATGTTTTGACATACCATGTCAGAAAGGTAAAAAAAAACAAATGAAATGAAAAAGAGAGTAAAAGTCAGCACGAGGTCAAGTCATACCGGTTAACAGCCCAATCCATAACACTTAGACCTTTACTATTATCATCAGCAGCAGGGATTGTTTTGCAGAAATGTAAAAAATGTAATAGTAGGAATTTTTATTTTAAACTAATAAATTTTTAGATATTGGTAGTTGTTTTTCATTATTACAAAAACTAGTTGTGTTATATGGATTTATAACACCCCTAGTTCTGTTATGAGTCTCATAACGTATTTGAAATACTAGAAGTATGGCTATGTAAAAATGTCATAACGAAACGGTTTTAGACAAACAAATTTAACTACAAGTTAGAATAATTAATATTTTTCTTTGACTCCACAATTGTGGTTAGTTGTGGTTACTATATACTTTTTTGAGTTGTACCACTTTTGAAGTGGGTGTGCAAAATATCACACCGGTCTTCGATCACTCTAACACATGATTCATAAATTAGTTTTAACATTAGTTAAACAAGATTCAAAAAAATTAGAACAGTGTTTTGCCTTTTATGATACTGGTGCCTGCATTTGAGTATTTTCAATAAAATACCCACTATATTTTCCAAAATTTAAATTGTACAAGATTTTTTTGACATCGAATCTATATATCTTTCACTTATCTTTGTTGGTTTTCAAGAAATTGGCCAAACAACTTCAAATTATGCAGATATACAGGATGTTCGGAAATACCGTTCGAATATTAATTGTAGGGATGATTCTGCATGTTAAATTATGAAGAAAAGTTCATATCAACATAGGTCCGCAAATGCGTCATAAGGTTGCTATGGCGATTCAAAGATGGCACCGGGATATAGGGGTTTTATTTTATATCTCTGGAACGGTTTAAGATGGTCATCTGAATTTTGGTATATGAATTGCTTTTAATAATGGGTACTTTTTAGTGTTTTTACTAAATTATTATTTTAATTAGGGGCGTGCCCACAGGGAAGGCCTCGATTTAATTTATTCACATTTTTATTAAACGTCATATTTTTGCAGTTTTCTGTAGAAATCAAATTTTGTGGTATAAATAACATAAAAATGGTATTTTTGTTGAAAACTTGTCAGTTTAGCCGTTTTCGAGAAAACACTCTTCAAAGAAAATAGTGCATGCATGGTCGCCCAAGCAAAAGAGTAATTCGGCATTTTTTGAAAGGCGAAAATAATATTTTTTGTAATTACACTGTTATAAACACAATTATATTCAAATAAACTTTATTTTTGAACCTTATGTTAAATTCGTTTACCGCAGAAATATGGCGTTTAATAAAAATGTGAACAAACTAAATGAAGGTCCCTGATTAAAATAATAATTTAGCAAAAACACTGAGAAGTGCCTATTATTAAAAGCAATTCATATACCAAAATTCAGATGACCATCTTAAACCGTTCCAGAGATATAAAATAAAACCCCTATATCCCGGTGCCATCTTTGAATCGCCATAGCAACCTTATGACGCATTTGCGGACCTATGTTGATATGAACTTTTCTTCATAATTTAACATGCAGAATCATCCCTACAATTATTATTCGAACGGTATTTCCCGACACCCTGTATATCTGCATAATTTGAAGTTGTTTGGCCATTTTCTTGTAAACCAACAAAGATAAGTGAAAGATATATAGATTCGATGTCAAAAAAATCTTGTACAATTTAAATTTTGGAAAATATAGTGAGTATTTAATTGAAAATACTCAAATGCACGCTATTTTCGGTAAAAACGTAAATGCTATTATATCCAAAATGGGCATCTAATGAAACAATATATCATCTTAAAATTTGAAAAGAAAATGTTTTACTTAAAAAAAATTCGGTAGTGATTTCATTGTCATCTGGTATTGTCAACTATGTAAAAATATAAAGGTAAAAGTTAGATCTTAATGTGTCGGTGATAGTGAATAGAATGAATTTGAAAGTGCAACAATAGCAAAACAGTACCAGTATATAAAAGGCAAAATACTGTTCTAATTTTTTTGAATCTTGTTTAACTAATGTTAAAACTAATTTATGAATCATGTGTTAGAGTGATCGAAGACCGATGTGATATTTTGCACACCCACTTCAAAAGTGGTACAACTCAAAAAAGTATATAGTAACCACAACTAACCACAACTGTGGAGTCAAAGAAAAATATTAATTATTCTAACTTGTAGTTTAATTTGTTTGTCTAAAACCGTTTCGTTATGACGTTACATAGCCATACTTCTAGTATTTCAAATACGTTATGAGACTCATAACAGAACTAGGGTGTTATAAATCCATATAACACAACTAGTTTTTGTAATAATGAAAAACAACTCCCAATATCTAAAAATTTATTAGTTTAAAATAAAAATTTCTACTATTAATTATTATAAATGTAAATAATACATTTTTTACATTTCTGCAAAACAATCCCTGCTGCTGATGATAATAGAAAAAGGGCTAAGTGTTAAAGGGTTGGGCTATTAACCGGTATGACTTGGACCCGGCACTTTTCTTTTTAATCCATTTGTTTTTTTTTACCTTTCTGACATGGTATGTCAAAACATGGTTGTATATTTTCTCGTATCTTGGTCGCGATTTTTCCGGCAATAATGATACCGTGGCACGTACTGCGGTAACTTCTACGTCTGAAGAACGACTTTGCCATTGCTATCATCGCCAATTTTGTAATTCACACGCCTCACTATAGCTAAGAGAAAGGTATTAGCATTATATAATGGGAAAACAATATCCCATAATGATAAAAATAAAATTATTTAACTGGTACAATAACACACTGGTTATAAATATAATAATTTGGTATTTCTTTAAATAAGTAATATTTAAAAAAGTAAAATAACTGTGAAATAAAACCTTTAATTTTTGTTTTGCCGCAATAAGATGCAATATCATCTTTTTTTTACTTAAAAAATCGGTGAAATAATAGTTGGGAATAATATTTTGCTTTGTAAATATTTATGTTATTTTCGACGGTCAAAATCAACTGAAACAAATTAATGTTTTTTCTTGGCGTGTTTGTAGGATTTTTAAGCTTACAATTACCCATGGACATTAATAACCGTTTGATTAATTATTAATAACTAGTTTAAAGTTAAAATTTTGATAGGGTACAGTAAATATAGTCAAGTAAAACCTGAAAATGACGTACAGGGTGTCCCATTTTAGACACTTTTATATTTATGGTATCTTCGTAATTGTTAGTGCTATCAAAAAAGTATATAGGCTGTTCTTTCTTAAATGGTAAAATCAAAATTAAAAAAGTTTCGCTCACTTTAAAGATACGGGGAAAGTGAAAAAATTGTCCATTTAAGAATAAACCTATATTTTCTTGACTAATTGTAAAAGAAATACAGAAAAATGTTTTACACAAATATTTCTTTATAATCATTGCTAAATAATCTGCCGTTTTCAGAATAAGTATACGGAGTCAGGTAAAAAAGTTATCAGTCCCAACTTCATTTTTTAAATTTAAACACCCTGTATATTTTAATCTAAAAACAGCATATTAAATTTCCTTTTAAAAAATTTAACACACCATTGATGATATTGGGTTCCTATTCGAGCAAACCACATAGGATACATATTATTGAATTCCAGTATCAGTTTATATTTTTCTGGCGGAAGCAAATTTTTGTTCCTAAAATTTCCAACTGTTTTAGAGAATGATATTGGGGTGGGTGCTTAAGACGACAAGACAGAAGTGAAAACAAACTTCCAAGACGAGATTCTCTATGTATTAGCCTTTCACAATCTAACATCCGGAAATCTCAAATTTAAGACACACTATGCATTTGGTCATATTTCAGTATCTAGCTTTTTTCCTGACTGCAACATGAGCATTGCATAGCCGAGTCTGACGATTCAGACTCATTTAGTACCCACAACAAGTGCCACACGCGCCTAAAGGAGTTTTCATTTCAATAAAAGTTGAGCTACTGTTATTTATTCTTACCCGATTATGGGCCTTGATAAAGCCTAACACGCTTATTTTTATCTTTTCCTTGTTTTTTTTTTATTATCAATTGTTGATCTCGGCTTCGGAAAAGAGCCGTATGTTTTTAAATTATGTTTCAGTACTCAGAATATATCATTAAATGGTTGCCGTCTTTCAGGATAGCAAACAAAGTATAAATTTGACGCTATTTCTTCGGTTTTTTTTCAGTTTTCACAAATTATAATGTAAAAATGAAATTGACGTTAAATGTTAATATCAACTAGAGTGTCAACATATTTTTGTTTCTACACTCAAAAAAAGAATATCTTATTGTAAACGCGTTTGTCTCATTTTGAGAGCATGTTGACTTTCATATGTGGCAAAAGAATATTTTCTCAAATGAAGAAACTAATTTCTTTATTTCCATGTACGTAATCCGAAAAAAAATGTTTTTGCTTTAAAGATATTCAGGATTTTGGATAAAACACCTTATTACTTATTTTATAAAAATAATATTTTAATCAGAATCTTTTATACCATTATTTGAAAATACTGATGCTCTCAATATGACAGACTTGTTTCTCGTTTTAAAATGTGTTGATTTTTACTTAAAAACCTTGATATTTTTAATTGATAAAATTACTGCATAATACAAGGGTTTAAGTTTCTCAATTTAAGAACTTTGCATCATAAACTGAAGAAATTATTCTTCATTGTAACATATTGCAGGGGCGTGTTTTAATACCTTTTTTGTTTACTTCATGTAATTTAGGATCTCAGTTTTAAATCCCTATTTTCTTCTATTGTGATACTATTTAAATTCATTTGAAAAAATATTTTTTATTTTGACACCTCCAATATTTTGTTTCATGAGTCTGAATGATTAAATATACTGTGTGTTTTGAAAGAAAAGTAAATATTTCAATGGGTTATTTTAGACGTCAAATTCGAGTTTAAAATATAAAAAAAACATATAAATGTGGGTCCAAAATCTTCAAAATATGGGAAAAAATTAGTTTTGGGAAAACCCTCTTGGCATGTTTTCGTTAAATCTAACGGTTTAGGGAAAATTGGGCCCAAATTTTTGTTTTAAAGGTTTTTTTGATTTAAATTTTAACAGCGGGAAAAAAATCTTTTCCCTCAACATTTATATGAACTTTTTCTAATTTTCACGTCCAAGATCCCATATTAGAATATTTGTTTTTTCTTAAAAAAACCCCCCTTTTATTTAAACATCCCCTAAAACAAATTATGCAAAATGTTAATCAGAGACAATCCGTTGTTGTATTTAAAACTTTTTTTTTTAATCCAATTGTGATTTGGGGGAAAATTATAGTTACTTTTAAATTTTTCTACATGAAAACTGGGGTATATGAGAAAAAAAAATTTTAAAAGTTAAAACATTTTTAATTTTTTTAAATATATATTTAGCAGTAAAAAAAAATATTAAAATGTCTAAATAATACAAACTAATTATCCTAATCTTTGGAAACTTAAACAGAAACTTTTTTTTATTTTTAAATATAAATATCTCAATAAGCGGAAAACAGTTCTTTAGGGAAAATGTAATATGGGCCAAGAAGGTTTTTAACTCGGTCCAACTTAAAGTTAACTGGTGGTTGACGTTTCCTTTAAATACTCTCCAAAAATTACCTAAAAGTAAATAAAACAGACTGTTACAAAAACCAAAATTTAATAATTTTTCATTTTCCCAAAAATTTGTTTTGTATTTTAAAATCGGGGAAATGCAGGCTTTAAAAATGAAAAAAATCGCCTGCAACTATAATTTCCTAACCAATTTGTGTCTTTAAAAGTTCTTTTCGCCTTAGGAATTTTGGCTAGCGTTTTGAAAAAGACCTTTCACAGACACGTATAAAAATATTCTAAAAATGAAAAAAAAATTCTATATTTAACATAATTTTCCTTAAATTCTTTTGAAGCCCAATATCTCTTGAAAACTCATTGAATTATTAATTACCTTGGTGCTAATCTAGTTTATCTAAAAACCCTCGGCGTCGTTGTGGTTCATGCCAATCATGCCTATCTATTGATAATGGCGGACAGTACAAAAATTATTCAAACGTTTTGGTAGATTTTTATCAATTTTGGGGGAGTTAGAAGTTGTTTTAGTTTTATTTCACTACATTAAGTAGGTATAGTCCCAAAGCAAAGAGGTATAAATAATATTTTTATAATGAAAAATACTTACCAGCATTAAATTCCGATTTAGATTTTAAAATTTTCACACACAAGGTCGTATCGATAATACTAGAAAACAACCACAACTAACGAACTAACACTAGACGCGAAGAAGACACAAACGTCACAGACATTCCGCAGCGGCTAACTATGTCTATCTTTTTCTATTTCACATATACTAGTACAGATGTTTTTTGCACTTATTTCTGGTATTGACATGGTATATTACTAAAATCAAAAGTTCTTGGAATGAAATCTTGAAATTTTAAAATGAGATAAAGGCGGTTTTAAAAAGAATTCGTTGCTAAAATAGTGAAACTTATATTACAAAACAAGAGTTTATATATTCTCAATTTTAAGAATTTGATTAATTATTTTCATATCTTATTATTTTAATCCAAGATAGCTTTGAATTTAAATTGTGACTTTATATGATTTTAATTTACTTACTCATTTTTTCGCAATGAGAAATGGTATTTTTACTTTGAAATAAATGGTATTAAAATGAATAAATCATAAAGGGAAAATTTTTGTTTTGTTTTTAAAACTTTTCAAATTTTTAAAAAAAATGTTTTTTATAATAGCACAGGGTTTCTAAAAAAATATATTTTTAAAACCATCTTTTTTATTTTAAAAATCTTTTTTTTGTGTGTAGGAAATTAGCTTTTGCATATTTGGCTACTGTGGTTTAAAGTAATAAAATTAAAATAAATCGCGCAAAAACCCAATGTCATCCATGGTGCGTTATATTTTTAAAAAGAAAAATTAATATGCATTTAAAAAAAAAAAGGGTTGGGTCCGATAACTTTTTACCTGACCCCGTATACTTATTTAGAAAACGGCGATTATTCAACAATAATTTTAAAAAAGCTTTTGTAAAAACATATTTTTCTTCATTTATTTTTCTCATCTTTACTTTCATTCTGAAATAGACATTTTTTGATTTTACTCCGTATCTCGTTAAGCGAGCGAAACTTTTTAAATTTTGATTTTACCATTTTAACCCAAAAAGAGCACAACAAACGGAACAAGTACGGAGATACCCTATAAAAATGTCGAAAATGGGACACCCTGTACAAAAGGCAATATTGTTGCGGCCGGTGGTAAGTTAATATTTCTCGATTTTCTTGTTTAGATGTTTAATATTAACTTTAAATGCTATTAATATTGTTGGTTACAATAATTGCAACTGTTAATGTTCCTTTTTTAGGTTATTTTTTTTAACTTGTATTTAAATGGTAAAGATTTAAAATTGAACATTAAGTAGATTACGTTTTAAAACAAGAGTGTAGTTTAAGACTAAGAAAATAAACTTTTACTTTTATTTAGGTCACACTACCTAAAATTTACTCCATATGCCACATAGTTATTGACAAAAAAAAAGTTAAACTTGAATACTATTCTTTAGAAAATTTAATAATGCGTTTATTGTTTAAAGAAACTTATTAAGAACGCCACTGGAGTGAAAGCGCTTATTTGCTGCATTACGAAGTTCCGCTCTCTCGTTATAGACACTTCCGTTTCCCACTTCTAAACATCGCTTTACGGTTTAATAATTTATATAATGATTTGACTAAACTGTTATTTCTGTCTCTTAAGGAAAATGACGAATGAAATGGCTTTATTTTATTTTATACGCGAATATTATTTTAAAAATGGCGGTCAAATGGTTATTTTAGTTTTAATTAATAATATTTTTATAAAAGGGAAAATTAGACAAGCGTTTTTGTTCAAGAAAATAATTGTTGGTTATAGGTGGAAAGCTTTTTTTTTGGGAAAACCCCTTGTTATAAAAAATTAAGATTTGTTTCCTCTCAAACATTTTGTTTTTAAAAAAAAAAACCTTTTCCTCCAAAAAGACCCGAAACATTAATTTGTTAAATAATAATAATTATAATATAGCTTTCTTGTCATTGTCAATATAATATTTTGTCGGAAAGTCCCCAAAAAATGGGCTTAGGGGTTTTTTTGGGCAAAAAGGATGGTTTGAATGGGTTTTTTTGCTTTGTTTCGTTTGAACGTGTAAAATTTGTGAAAAAATTTTAAATTTAAAGGGGAAAAAAAAAAACCCCCTTTGTACAAAATAAAAAAATTTTTTTTAAAATGCTTTAAAATTTTCTTACTTTCCCCCAAACAAATAAAATCCCTTTTTAAACCCAAAAATTTAATTTTTAAAGGGATTTGGTCAAAATTTCCAGAAGAAACTTTATACCAATTTTTTAGGGGGCAAGCGTGTTTAACCGGCCCCAAAAACTTCCCTTAAAATTTCAAATTGCCGGGCAAAACCCAAAGGAATTAGGTCGAAACCAAAAAAAGACGGGACAGTTTAGGTTTAAACTCCCCGGGTTTACCCCAAAAGGCCTCGTTTTTTTATTTGGATCATAAATTGGTGTTTTTTTTTTTAAACAAAATTTTAAAACCCTTAAAAAATTAAAGAAAAAACAAAAAAAATTGGGATATATTTTCAAGGTAGGGCATTTTTTTCGGTAAAACATTTTCAAAGCGAGATTGGGCTCCCCGACAAAAGGAAAATTTTGAAATTTTTCAAAACTCCCGGGGTTTAATTTCGACAACAACAAAAACCTCTTGAGTAAAAAAATTTGGCTGATATTAGAAAAATTTGTCTTTAAACTCCAGAAGACGACGTTTGCACCATTCTTAGCGCGCACCAGGTACTTTACAGGTCCTTGTCAATGTCATATTCGTGTTCAGCGACCTCGAAAACCTCCAGAGTAATAAAATTGGGCTAATATTAGGAGAAATTGTCTTAAAACTTTAGAAGACGACTTTTACGCCATCCTTAGCGCGCACCAGGTACTTCGTAGGCCCTTGATAATATCATATTCGTGCTCAGCGACCTCGAAAACCCCCGAGTAACAAATTCGGGCTTATTTCCGTCATTATTTATCTAGTTATATTTTTTTTGTAACTGCAAACTTTTAAATGCATTTTGAAAATACCACTTTTTTATTGTACAAGGGCAGTTTTTCATTTCCCATTAAATAAATTTGTTGACAAAATTTGTAGACGTTCATACGAATCGAATGCAAAAAACCGCATTCAAATCCATCTTACTGCACAAAAAATCCCTCGGGCATTTCTTCGTTTCTTCGACTAACATCTTTTCGACAAAGCAGAACTACATAAAACTATGATAATAAAAAATAATAATAAATTATAAGATATTATAAGGAAAAAATACAGTATAATTGTTCTATGCAATACATCTATTCTAAATTATCTTTTTTTGACAAACGTGTTAAAAATTCATTTTTTAACATTATCTAGATGCCTTAAATATGTTACTTTAAAGCACTAGTGCCTTAAAGTAACATTTTAAAGCACTAGTGTTAAAAGTGAAATGTCAAATTTTGAAAGGTAACGTTAACGTTTATTTATTTACTAACAATTATATGAATTAATATTGTATACGAGATTTCCTGGGCAGTAAATCTTGCGATGGTCTACTGGCCGCTTCATCTATCTTTTCAAATGGATCGATGCAATCAATACTTTCTCCAACATTTTCTTCCATTTCAAGTTGATTTTAAGTAAAAACCAAAACGAGCTAAAACTGGCGCGATGTATTAAATTTAAAGTAAACATGCCGTAACCAACCAGCATCAATAACGGTTGTAAGATTTCATTAATAAATACCAACTTCAATAATTTTTATAGAGATGCTATGTAAAACTATATCTTTTAATTTTTAAATAATTTAATTTTTAACTGCATTATTGCGTTTGTAGAAAAAATATTGTATAATATTTGTGTTAAAAATACGTTTTAAGGGACTCATGTGAGTTGCATCAATATCAGATAAATGTCCGCCTCTGTTAGCCTTACAAATGCGCGTCATTTATTTCATCACGAATATTTTGTTTGAGTTGCCCAAGCGTTTCTGGTTTGTTTACATAAATCTTGCTTTTGAGATATCCCCACAAAAAGAAGTCCGGAGTAGTCAAATCAGGCGACCGTGGAGGCCAATCAACATCACTATTTCTTAAAATAACTTGTTGTGGAAAGAGATCTCGCAGTAATTCCATTGTAATCCTGGTTGTATGCTATGTAGCACCCTCTTGTTGATACCACATGTTAATCAAGCCCAAAGCATGCAGTTGTGGCAAAGTTTTCAATCATATCACGTAACCACTCCTCATTCACAGTTACCGTTACGTCGTTTTCATTTTCAAAGAAGTAAGGTCCAATTATTCCTCCTGACCAAATTGCACACCAGACTTTCACTTTTAATGGATGCAAAGGTGACTGATAAATAATTTGAGGGTTTTTCATTGCCCAGGACCGACTATTCTGTTTATTCAGATATCCATTCAAATGGAAATGTGCCTCGTCACTCATTCTGATTTTTTTATGAAAATCGGGGTTGTCATGGGCGAACTGTAACACCCTATTGGCATATGTAAATGGTCTTGTAGAAGAAGCTTTTGTGTCAACTGAATCTTATATGGAAACAAATGCAAATTCTTGTGCAAAATTGTGGACAAAGTTGTTCTTTGAAGACCCAGCTCCTGAGCACGGCGTGAAATTTAGGTTGATGGATTGTTTTGAACACTTTCTTGAGCAGCAGTTATGTTTTCTGCCGATCTTGCAGTATGGTGTGGTCCATGCTTGAGCCTATCACCTACAGACCCTCTTTCTTCGAAATCATTTACTACACGATAAATAGTGCGTTGTGTTGGCACGTTGTTTCTCCCAAAAATTTCACGTAACTTTCTCATCGTCACAGTTATCGATGATTGATTTTGATAAAATGTTTTAACGATTAAAACACGCTGGTTTATCGAATATTTTTCCATAATAAATTTGCCACGTGTCTACTTCACGACTGCCAAATATGAACTGTCAAGACTAATGTTTACCAAAATGGCAGCAAAACAAAGTAGTATGCCTTCCCGGCGGACACCTTGTATTTACCAGACAATACATAAGAAGTCTTCCTCATAATAAGTTTTTGACGGACATTTTAAATTTATGAAAACTACCTTTATTTTAAGTACTAGCAGATAAATGATTAAACATTTTGGTTTAAGTCATAAATTAAAGATTTTTTAATTAAATTAGACCATAGGTTTGGAAGATAAAAGTAATATTAAACAAATATTTTTCTATAAATTTAAAATACTGTTTCTAAAATAAAGATAGAAGTAAGCGCAATATTCTTTTTGATATAACTAATGGTTTACATGGGTCTTTGGACTTTACAAATACATACATAAAACTGCTCTCCTTTGTAACAAAAACATTGAATATAAGAGATTAAATTATTAGATTATTTGAGCGGAGATGGCAAAAATGACCTCCACCACTGCAACCTTACCAGATTTATTGTGGTGTCTCCTATCGTTCTTTAGAGTACCTTGTCCAATCCCATCTTCTTAACTAGACTCCAGAGTCTTGACACTGGCCACTCCATATATCTTGCCGGTTTTGGCTTTTCCTCACCAACCCTAGTAAACCTAAGCCTACATAGTGCTTCGCAGTGGCACCACACACGGCTGTTTCTTCAGCCTCCTGGCAGAACCTACACAGGCTATCCTCCACCAGGCCTATTCTTTCCAGGTGCTTCTTGAGTTTGCAATGTCCTGTTAGTTGACCTACCGTTATCTTTACGACTTTACGACTGTGGCTCAGTAGGTCCGAGGTAAACTTGGCCGAGCAGGTCTTAATGAACTGCTTTGCCTGTCGTTGTCCTGGTGTTTGTAGCCACCAGCTTTGAAACTATCTGTCTACCCAGCTCTTAATAGATGCTTTAAGGAGGCCTGTCGAGATTCCACAAAATGGCTTAGGGCCTATCATTTCCATGGCTGATCCTCTTTTGGCTAGGTCGTCGGCCTATTCGTTACTTGGGTGGCCCTCGTGGCCTGGTACCCAGGCTACCGTAAGTTTGTTTGCCAAGCCGACTTTATCCAGAGCCTGTATACAGTCCCCCACTAGTTTGGAATTATAATAATAAATACAATATAAAATAATAGATACTGATAAGAATTTCCTCTAAGACAAATGCCATATTTTATAATCTATTCAATTAAAGCAAAATAAATAGATTTTAAAATGGAAAATTCTTCTAAATTCATGAAAGAGTACTCTGAAAGCATACAATAACAGTTAGATGCAAGTTTACTACATAATTTTTGATGTATTCTTTGAAGTTCAGTTTAACATCGACATAAATTCAAAAAAATATATAATTTCATTATTTAAAAATATGATATTGAGTACACATTAAAATGTTAAGATATAAGTTTTAGTTATATTAAAAGAAATTAAGTAAGATTTACATCACGATTTGATATTTAAAATATTATTTTAAATTACATTTTTGTTACTCCACAAAACAGTTGTGTTATTCGCAAATATTGTGAATTTTTCTTTTATATCAAGTAAAGCTTAATCATAAAAATAATAAAGGTCCAAGACCAGAACCCTGAAAAACACCACTATTTATATTTCGTCTTTCTGATATAACATAATTTAAACGCACAATTTGTGATCTTTCGAAAAGATATGACTTTAACCAATATAAAAAGACACCACGAAATCTATAAATCTTTAACAACATTGATGAAAAACAATTTAATATCTTGGTTCAAAAATAAGTTTTTCCGAACAAATGATCTTCTAGATTTATTCATGAAAAAATCAGTAACATCTAAGAAGCCGTCAAAAAAGAAAGATAGTACAAGTTTAATAAAAATAAGTACCTTTTAAAGAAAATCAAAGCCAAAATAACAGAAGGAGATGTCAGAAATGCAATCCGAATTCTCACTTCAGATGATACTATAGCACCTAGAAATGAAGAAACATTTGATAAACTAAAAAAGAAACATCCAGTATCTGAACAAGATAATTTTGTCGATTATTCGTTTAACAATATTAATTTTAATTTTGATTTATCTGAAAATGAAATTCATTCCGTTCTGGGTCTTCTGGTGGTACATACTCATTAGGACCACGATATCTTAACGTAAGTGACGAGCATGGTAACCATTCTCTTAAATTACTGTCGCCAATTAGGTCTTTTATAACTCATTTATTTTAAGGTTCAGTTCCAAAAGATATTTGTGAAATTTTTTATGGAGCAAACTGCTTTTAATAAAAAAGATGGAGGTATTTGACCGACAGCAGTAGGATTATGTTAAAGAGGTTTAGCTTCTAAGGTAATATGTTCTCGTATTTATGAAAAGTTAGGAAAGCTTTTTCGCCCGTATCGACTTGGCTTTGGAACAAAGTGCGAAGCAGAAGCAGCAATACATGCAGTACGTCATTTTCTTCTTTATTTCCACGAATCAAATAAAGTTATTTTAAAAATCGATTATCAAAACGCTTTTAATATTTTATAATTTATCACGAATCAGCGAATATCTCTCGGAATTTATACCTTTTATAGCCCAATCTTATGATAAATCAAGTTTACTTTCTTAGGATGATCAACATATTTTTCCTCAAAAAGCTGTCCAACAAGCAGATCCTCTTGGACCAGCTCTTTTTAGTTTAGCAATTCATCCATTTATTTAATCATTAGATACAGAAATACATCTTTTGTATTTAGATGAAGGTACACACGGAGGAAGTAAAAATTTGGGTTAAAATTTAAATTTTGATAAGTGTGAATTAACAGTTTTATCTAAAGATCATTCTAATATACTACTACTAATATTGAAGTGTTGTTCCTAATCTGTCAGTAATTCCCATTTTGAATTTTAAATTATTAGGAAGAAAATGAAATTGAATACTTTATTATTAAAACGAGAGAATGTTTAAGACCTCTTAGCATAAAATTAAAATTTATAGATTTGCATATTTCTTTTTATTTACTAAAATATTTCTTTGCTATCCCTCAAATGTCTTATTTGTTAAGAAGCTCACCTTGTTGAAAATCTCCAGATTCACTTTTTGAATCTGATAATATATTACAGAGTTTGGTTCAAGACATTAAAAATTTTGATATTAAATTAAATTCTTGGTAAAAAAGCACTCTTCCAGTAAAATTTGGAGATCTCGGAATAAGAGATACATCCACCCTGTCTATTTCTGCTTTTTAGGTTTAATTAATGACGTATCAAATATACTTTCCAAAATTTTACCTTCCTATATTCTTGCGACAGTAGATAATGATTTCAGAAATTGTTTTTTAAGATGGTTATCTGTTTGCAATTTTTAAAACCAATGACAAGAATTACCAAAAAAACAGAAAGATTTTGACTTTTTTATTTGCCAAGCTTGTCACCAATATATTACAAACAAATGCCAGACAAGTAAAGATAAGGCACGTCTACTTGCTCTTCAGACCCCTGAAAGTAATGCTTGGATAAACACATTTCCATCTTTGTCCTTGGGAAATTTGTTAGATAGAAAAATATTTCATATCTCCATCGCTCTCAGACTTGGTCTGCTTGTGTGTGGACAGCACACCTGCATTTGCGTCGAAAATGCTGATATTTATGGCCCACATGGGTTAAGCTGCAAAAAAGCGCAGTGCGTTCTTCTAGACACAGTCAGGTAAATGACATTATCAAGAGGCTCTGATTTTTAGCTAAAAATCCTTGTGTGTTAGAGCCTCTTGGAGTTTGCAGAAGCGATGGGAAAACATGTAATTGGAATAACCTTAATTTCCTGGAAATATGGAAAACAATTACTTGGGACGCTACTTGCAGCCAAACACCTGCAAAATCCTATCTGGATACTACTTTTAATTAAGTAGGTGCGGCTGCTCGTCTGGCCAAGAATAAAAAACATTTAAAATATAAAGAGCTTGAAGACCGCTTTATCTTTATTCCTTTTGTTGTGGAAAATTTTAGTCTTTTGGGTGATGAGACTAAGGGTTATATAAATGAAATTTGCAAAAAAATTCCATGCAAACAATCTCAAAGTTTTATTATTCAAAGAATTGGTTTAGCTGTGCAACGGGTAATGCAACATCGGTACTAGGTACAATCCAGGAAGACTTGGACTTGACGAAGCTTTTAATTTTTAAATATATATCAAGTTATTTAGTTAAGTCCAGAATATTGTAATTTAGTATTCATAACATTAAATATTTTAATATTTCATAACTTTTTGTCAAATAAAAATCTTATTGCAAAAAAAAACTTTACACAGTCCAAAGGTTTAGCTAAATCACAAAAAACATAAGTTCAAGAAAAGAAAATATTTTATCATTTGTATTTTTATTTATTTGGAATCCATATTGATTTAAATTTAAAATTTTATGTTAATCAATAATAGAAATTATTCTATTTTTCGCAATTTTCTCAATTATTTTAGAAAGAGTTAATCATAAACTATCTGGTCCAAAATTAGAAGATGTATCACAATCTCCTCCTTTATGAATTGAAATAATAACAGCAGGAAGTTTGCCGTTCAAAAAAAGCAAAGAAAATCTAATATTTAAACTCGACAACACTTCTAATTACTCTAAAACTATTTTTTTTTCTAAAAAAAAGATATTTGGGAGATTGTTCTTTAATAAGCGAAGAAAGAAATTTAACGTGTTTTTAGATTAAAAAAAAAGTTACGCAAGGCGCCTATTTCAGGTTTTAAATTTTAAAGTTTAGTTGCCATTTGTTTTTGCAGAAGTTTTTTAAAAAAGTTACAGCAATAAGAATGAGAAAAAAATTGGTTAAAAAATAACCATGTTCGCCAAAACACCTTTTTATTATAAGATTGATCTTCATTTTACAATGACATTAATCTATAAACAGTTTACGACACATTTACTATTTATAAGGCCAATAAAAGCTTCCAAATGCGGCATAAAGCCGAGCAATAGCCAAACGTGTCAGACCGGCGAGGGAGGTCATAAAGAATTCGTAATGGACGTCTGGCTGATCCGAGGACCCTCGAGACCCTCAGGGTCGACGGATGCGGATGCTGCAAGTAATCGGAGAATTGTTAGATGAAACAACATTTTAAACTGAGACTGACATTATCTGCGTTTAGTCGGGCTCTTGTGTTTATCTGTCCTTTTAACCGATTTCAAAAAAAGGATGTCAATTCGACATGTATGTAAGTAATATTATTGGAACCGCAATATACAGGGTGTAAAAAGTATGATGCTTACGGTTTTATTGGGAGATAATGGAGCTCAAAACAAATCAAAAAGTGGATATGACATATGTGTCAAAACTTGACAGATTTGAAAGTAACAAACTGTGGAAGCAATTAGTTCTGAAAAGTTTAACAACTGGAAACTTTCATATTAATCGCTTATTAATAGATTTTTTGCTAATAAAATAAACTAAATTTTAAATGTTTTAATCTACAATTTAAAAAATTATAATATTTCCCCCAGTTAAAAATTTAAAAAACAATTATCAACAGCGATACACAGAAGCCTTGTGCATGGACTCAAGTCAGTAGTTGTTTCAATGTTTTTAAATCGGGAAAATATGCCGATATTTTAGTAATTTACGGCGAGGCAAACCAAAATGGTAATCTAGCAGCTCAAATTTATCGTAAAAGATTTGTGCAGATGTATGATACATTTTACAATAATTCGTTGATCTCTTGACAGCAATAAAATTTAAATTACAACCCTCAGTGGAAAACCCAACCATAAATAGGTTGCCTGACAAATATCTATTATGTACATTTTAAAAGGGTACAGGTCCTGATTAGCTACTAAAATTAATAGTTTGGGTTAGCTATTTTGGATGCTCAATAACACACACGAAAATACCTTGACAAAATCCAAAAGACTGATGAACTAAGACGAAAAGACTCTGCTTTATATTCAACACCTGCAATTTGCCTATAACCTACATAATATACCAATATAAATAATAAATAAAGAAAATTTTAAGTCTGGACCTACATGCGGGTACCCAAAGTATATTGAGTTTTACGACTAACAGTAGCAGGTAAAACGAGAAATTAACGAATTATTGTGGAACGTACTGTACCAAAAAGTTTTAAAACGAGGTGTGTGCAACCCAGAAATCTAAATAGAGAACCTGGGAGATACATCATTGTGGAACAAGGGGAAATAATTTTGGAAATTGTGGACAAAAATCGTGCTTTTAGTACAATGTCACCAGGCCGCGAAGTAAACCTATCACATACCACAGCTTACAGGACATTACGGGAAAATCTACTTTATCCCTACCACCAACGCGTGCGGGCTTTACTACCTGAATCTTTAATGGGGCTGAATTAATTAGGCAGAGAAAAAGAGTGTTAAAAGTACGCGAAAACTGAGTTCGTCGAGGTGAGGCTTGTGTAGAAACTAGAGAACGACACTTGGAGCAGCTTATTTAAACTTAAATGTAGCTGTTTTTTTTATATAATTAGAGACTTTCTATTCTGTAAAGAAAATAAAAAATGCTGTTTTAAAACACAATAATTTGTGTTTCTGACATGGATATTCGGTTTAATTTTGTGGTCAGTACAATTATTTATTAATTACAAATAAAAGCCCATATAAAGTAGAAGAAAAAAACGTAATATTTCCGCAGGAAAAGCTCGTACATAAGAGCTGCGAAGCTGCATAGTCCAAAAAAATTAGAAAATAAGCCAAACAATAATTTATTGTTTTTTACATAAATACATTTTCAAATTAAATATTAATATAAATTGTAAAAAATAGTTTTTAATATTTTCTATTTTCCTTTTTTTTTTTAGTTTCTACAGCTCTTATGCCCAGGCACGAAACAAATTAGAGGCCTAACATCGAATATAGATCATAATGAATATAAACGTCAGTAAAAGTTTAATTTTTAATTCATGCTGTCAGTGTCTTAAACGTCATTTTATGACACTGGTGTTAAAAATAATTACTTTTAGCAAGACAGATAAGAAACTACAGAAACGTAATACTTGGATGAAAATAAATTATTTACAATTACTGAAAATACAATTAGAATAAGAAACTCCATGGCCAATCTCATTGGTGGTTGTTACACAATTAACTTTGGTAAGATATGTACCCGGGCAGGAAGCAACGTCATCCACCAAAGTTTTAGACAAAATTTGATCAGCAATTTTCTTTTTTTCTTGTAGCGAGTCTTCTATATAACCCTCTGCTACTGTACTGGACTTTAATTCACCGTGTCTCTTAATTATAGTAAAATTAGCACCAGACCCCGCCAACAAACTAGCTGAGGAACGTCGGAAGCAATGTTCAGTGTAAACATGGGAATCAGGCAAATTTAAAAATTTAGCTATTTGGCATTAGCAGGCTAGGCATTTAACCAAATGTGTTGGTTCCAATTGGAGTTATGGCACATTTTTATTCTTTAAGCATCTTATAAAAACTCTTGAATGATTAATAATCACTGGACAAAGGCTTATGTACTTTTTATAATAGTTTATATACAGGGTACCACTAATTACAAAGGTTCATTGCACATTAGTTTTTGTCTCTGGTATATGCACAATTAGTAAAGTTCCTAAATGTTCGATGTTATTTAATGTCAAATTATACAGGCTTCTAATACACCGAAAATTGCGGCTACTTTTTGCATAAGATATATTTCATCGACGGCTTTTGTAAGAAAGTTGTCGATTTGTTCTCTTGTCAATCTTTTAGACTTTTCGGTCGATATCCTTCACCCCTTCGCTTTAAAAAAGCAACCAGCTTGTAATATCTGCTTATGTCCTTATTATTTATGTTCTTCATTGCCTTTAACATGGAGTAATTTGACTAGAGCGTTCACGATTTCCATATTTTGTACTTGTCTTCAAAGTACGCAAGGAGCACTTTTTCACTGGCATTCTTGCCACTAACATTTTTTTGATCACACTATTTTAAGAAACTATCGTATGTAAATTCATATTTTTCCTTTGAATTACTAGGCAATAATTCAAAAGTAGCTTTATTGGCAGCTTCTTTAATTTCCACCGACAGAAATTTATTTTCTTGATGACTTTCCATCGAACAAGAATTCGCGAAAATTTGACGTTACTTGTCAACAAAGACAAATTAACAAACTCTACTTTTTTACCTTAGCAATTTATTTCATAGATAAAGTAGATGAAATTACATTTTAAAAATAAAAAATCATTAATTTGAACTTTTAATGGTGTTTGTAGAAAAAATAGTGTATGATATACGTGCTACAAGTGATTTTATTTTGTTTAAAGGCATGGAAACCTCCCTTTTCACAAAATAAAATGTCACTTTTAGCACTGATATCATAAATAACTATTAAATATTTTTTTTCAAAAATAAGCAGCAGGAAATAGATATCTCAAGTGAAAAATATTGCAGAACTTCTTAAAATTTGTCTTTTAGCTTTTTTTTAATATAATTCGTGCTAATCACATTCTATTAATAAATTCAGGTGGTATTACCCCTCGAAAGTGCTCATTTGTTCTTAAGTTAATGGCGTGTCCAAAACGCTATATTATGCGTTACTAAAAAAAACGGTTAGAGGCCCGACGTGGTATATGTTCTAATGTTCGATTCGCACATGCCTTGTTAAAAATCCTAGTCAAACGCAGTCCAAGGTGTAAAACTTGATGTTAGAATTTTGCTTCTCAATAAAAAAAAATGTCCTTGGTTTCAGAAACAGGGCATAATAATTTTTACACGCATGCTAAAGTGAGTTCCCAGTCAAGCATTTATAGGGTTCGGTGTAGCTTCAGAACATTTTGTGCGATTTTACAGTGTTCATTTCATTGTTAAGTTTTTTAAAGCAAGACAAGCTCTTAGGCGCGAAAAAATTTTTTTACTGAATACGTTCTCAGATAATAGGTATGTTTGTTATTTAGAAATAGTGTACACTACTGTACACTTTTTTGTAAGCGCTCTTATAAAGGGTGTATTTTAAGACTACTTAGGTAGAAAAAGTATAAAATAGTGTAAAATATTACTGAATAACAAACCGACCTTTTATAACGCAATCTGAGCATATACTACTAGAGACAGCCATGCAAATTGATCGTGCAAAAAATATGCGTAAGAGAGAAAAAAGAATAAGAATACAACATTTTTCCTTTTACTCTACATGCTGCTTAGTTTGCGGGAAATGGTATGTTCCCGTGTTAACTAAACATCACGCAGAAGGAGGAGGAAGGGTATATGTTCCTACCCGCCGACTAATCAGTACGTAAAGCGAGAGAGAAATGTTGTACTCTTATTTTCTTTCTCTCTCATGCGCAAATTTAAAGAAGTTCTGCAGTATTGGTCACTTAGGCTATCTATCCTACAGCTTGTTTTTAAAGAAAATATATGAAATTATTTCTTTAGAGTGCCAAACCTATTTTTTTAGATTTTGTGCAAGGTAAATATTTTTTTGTAATATTTTTTTATGCTTTAACGGTTTTAAATGCAAAATCCCAAACCAGATTATTTCATGACAACCAATTAAATATTTAAAAATGACCTGGATTTTTCATTTTTCACCATTTGTTAGTTTAGTGCGTTGTTAAGTTCATTGTTAAGTTTAACAACAAGTTCGTCATTCGACCTATAGGTTTGTAGATTCCTTCTTAAAAATAAGTTCATACATGCGACCTTTTAGTTTTCCTGAGATATACAGGAAAAATCCCCGTGTCACAAAAAATTTGAAAAATGCGTATAAGAAAGGTGCAAATTCAAAGGCACATATTTTAGCACGATTGGTGGTATGCTATCCAGCCCAGAGGGCTTCTTGTTATTAAGAAAACAAAAGATGCTCTTGATGCGGTTAATCTTAAATAATCTTACCGAAGCTTTGTAAGGAGCAGAAGCAATTGTTAAAAAAGCGAATTAACAGGACGATCAAAACTAGAATTAAAAGCAGTTTGTTTAGCAGAGTCCGGCTTTTTCTTATAAGGTAGAAAGAATTTACACTAGGAAATGAATACGCACAACTTTTTTTGCGATTGTCAAAACTATCTTTCGCGTCTGAGGTGTTTTGATTGAATTAGGTTTTTGCTTCGTTACTAGCTTGTCAATTTTTAGGGCTAAGGATTATAAAAATTATTTTGTTGGCTTGGATTTTTAATAATCTAAGGTTATTATAGAATTTTGAAAACCATGATTTACTATTTAAATGATTTTTAATATGAAACACATAGTTCCTAATGCCCAGATGAATAATTGTTCTGCAAACTTTTTATAATTATATGAATTTACAAGGGGCAGATCTTAAATATTTTACGCTAAAAATAAATCGACAGTGCTTTTTTACATGGTCCAAATTGGTGAGGTTAGGATTAAAACTTCTTTAAGCCTATAGAAGATTTTTTTAATTAATATCGTATTAGCCCAAAACCTTCAGAATTTTATAAACACATTTTTTTTTAAATTTAAATTTTGTCCTTCGTTGAGTAATCTAGAAACAAAACAATTTTTTTAAATCTAAGATTATTTAAATTTTGTTTTTAAAACTAAACATTTACAGATAATGTCACAAATGGTAGATTTGTTGATACATTTATTATTTTTAAAAATAAAAAGGGAGAAGTTTATTGATTAAGAAGTGGTAACTAAGTATAGTTTAAACAAATGAGGACTTGAGCCATGTAGTTATCATTAAATAATAATCACAAAGCACTTCCTAAAATGTTTCGTTAATTTTTTTTATTGTGGAATTGTTTAATATTTATGGAATTATTAATCTCCTCAAAGTCTTAAAAATAGAATCAGATTTGTCACTTACCGAAAGGGATAATTTTTTTTAGGTTTAAATTTTTTTTAAGATCACCGAGTTTATTAGGGTCAATTGACTGTACGTGCACCAGTCTATGTAATCAAAGTGGTTCCATCTGGAAATAACTCTAAATAATATTTGTACTTAATAAATCTGTCACAAAAATATAGACCCTATCTTTAGTAATTGTTTATATTTTAAAGGATTTTTTAGAAATTTTTTTTATTTAAATTTAAAATTCCAATTATCCTACAACGTTGCTTCCTGGTTTTGTCCTTATCTTTAACAACAATGTAGCTATTTTACTACCTTACAATGATACGTTGCCCTTTAGGACATCCCTATTAGATCTTTTTGAAACCCATAATAGATCAAAAGTATTACTTTGAACTTCTGAAGTAGAAAACAATTTCTACGACTTCACTGCTTAACAATATAGACATTTTCGAAGGAGAAGTGTTCGTGGCCGACCAAGCGCAATAATTTGTTGGTTTCCTTGGCTACGCATCACGAGTTTCACCCCTGCAAGAAACGTCGTTCCTTTCAGGCATTTTCGCCCTCTTGAACTCGACTTTCCGTGCGGTGTTTACGTCTGGAAACAAATAAATTAAATTGTTATCTACTCTGGAAGTAGTATATAGCAAAGTTATTTGCTAATACTAAGAAGTTGGATTTATTTATTATTAAAGGAGTACATAAGTATTGTCGCAAGTAATACTACTAGAGTTAAATTATTTTCGGTAATTTTTTTAGGCAAATAAGTATTTTTCTAGTAGTAAGAAAATTTTACACCAAATTGTGACTGGAATAATTTTAACATTGAGATCTACTTATTGTGGTTACATAGAGATATCATTATTATATTTACCATAGTATATTAAGTGGTCGAAAATTGCCTTTTTCAGTTTTTTTATAGGTACCTTACGTACACATATGGCGCAAATTTTTCAACTTACTTTTAGGAGATGAAAGATAAATATTTTTAGATAAAATGTTTATAATGGTATTTTCTTCTTTCATTTTCAGAGTTTTACGTTTTATAGTGGCAGATTACACGAGTCATTGGCCTTTTTTTTGGGCAGTCCGCGGAGGCTAAGACGTAAGTACTAACCTACCGTGGGTGTTTAAAGTGTGATAAGAAAGAGGAAGTTTATTCATTCAAGACCTAAATATTTGAAGAATTGGATTTTGAAAAAGAATGCATAAAAGTTTTGCTTTGTTGGGAGCTGCTAGAGAAGGTATTATACTGGCCAACTCTTCAAAGCAAAAACCGTAAAAATATTTATAAAAGAACGACAGATCCCCTACAGCCCGTTGGTGCGGAAGAGAAGGAAGCTTTTCTGTAAGTGTGAGAGCATTAATGCAACGAAAAGCTTTTTTTTTAATAGAGCCACAAATACTAAATATTGTAGAAGATGCCATTCCCCAGACATGAGAATAATATTCTAAAGAGGATCCAATCTCAGGTACATACAGAGTATACAGATTAGGAGGAGGCTTGAAAAATGAGTCCAAGATCTTTTTAAGCTGCTGGGGCTATGGATGTAATCTGTTTGTGCCAGTTAAGGTTATTCTTAAAGGTTACACCCACAAAATTAAATAATTCCTTGTTCAGCAGAACTTGGCCGCTCATATGTAACGGATAAGGATTGGCAGACTTTTTTCGCGACAGCGAACATGGCTGTGTTTTGAAACCATTAAATTGGACAAAATTTTTGGCGTTCTAATCCAAGATTAGTTTAAGTCTTCTGTATTGACCTGCTCCTTGTTTTCCATATCAGACTTACAGGGTGGCTTAAGAAATTTAATATTAGAGTGGAGGATACTATTGTGGAAAAAAAATCGTTGATGTGAAGAAGTAACAGAGTTGGTGGGTCAGTACTGAGCCCTGGGGCACCCCAGTACTAATTTGGAATTAGTCTTTTCCCAGCTTTTTTTGCTATATTGTAATGTAAGATTTAAAGGGCTTTTCTCAAGGAGGCATCCAAACGGAAAACCATATTTTCCAACATAGTCTTAGAACCTGCACTGAAGGTGATATTTCATCCTTGAAACCGAAGAGGTTCATCGCATTATGCCCTACTAGATGGTACGTCCGAGCAAAATCAATGAAGCGCTTTGTAGAAAATTAGGTTCGAGTTCAGGAAATTCTTATAACAATGCTAGACAATGATACGTCATGTAACATTACTGATGAACGCAGACCTATTCTTCGCGGCTAGCAAGGAAATATGGGTAAATTTTCCACTCTACTTGCACTAAATATTGCCCTAGCCATTTCTGAGCTAGAGGAGTAGCTAGCTAAGGTCCTGCAGAGTATTGACGATACTGCTACCGGGGCGCAGGAATCCGCACGGACTTTATGGGGTGTATACAATTCAATGGGTAAACCCGATTTCGATTGTATATGGTCAGCCATGGAAAAAGCTAATACTGATCAAAATATGGAATTTACTATGCCTACAATGTCCCGTATTCAAGCCCCTTCAAAACGCCTGGATCAGATCAGTGTCAGAGCTGCTGCAGCTGTCACCTAAGGAAAGTCTCCGACAGAAATTTATTTCAATGTTCAATTGGTTTAAAAATGAGTTGGAAAGAAGGTTTGAGCAGCCTGGAATAAATAGCCTTACCCAGCTTGAATCTCTTTTCTCAACCGCTCAAATGAATTGTCAGTAAGTAAAATCCAGGCTGAATTAGGCGTGCACGAAACTGATTTTGACATTGACTTACTCACATTACAAATGAAAATAGCTACGAAAGCTATAACCCAAGTGAAAACTGTCCGAGATTATGCAAAAGAACTAGCCAATCTACCCAAAATATCAAGGGTAATGATTGATCAGGTAGAAAAGCTAATAGTCTTGCTACTCACTGTAGCAGCTACATCTACGATGTGCGAACAGTTGCTGAGTGCCTTTGACGCCTTGGAACATACCTTTAACTGCCAATGAAGCAGAGACTCATCTGGCAATATTGCTCGTGCACAGGGAAAAAACATTCAACTTAAATTTAGATGAAATTCTGAATGGATTCGTTTTAAAAACGCCCAAGAGGCGCAATGTCTTTGGGATTGTCTCACATTAGAATTCAGGTTTTTTTCTTGCTATCTACCATTTTTAACGCCTTAATTTATGTCATATCTATTAACAACTAAAGAAAATTAGGGACTATTAATAACATTATTATATTAATAAATAATTATATTATTATTTTAATAAAAAAATAATATTATATAACCTAACGGTATCAAAATATGTTTTAATTTATTATAACTACCAAAAAGTTAAAGAATATGATAAATTCCTTTCAGGGTATCGGCCATTCTATTCTATCACCTGGTGGTTGGATTTTAAATGTTTACTGCTTCTCCTATAATTGAACAGTCGTTTGACTGGCTCTGGGCCGTTGGCATTTTTAGATGAACCAGCTCTTCCTAGTGCATATGCGTTCTCATTGCCTTTTATTCCTAGTGTCTAGGAACCCAGAGGAGTTCTATCCTGTTGTTCCTAGCGGCAAGCTCTTTAATGTCGTTTAGACACTTCTTAGGCAATTAGGTTTAGGCAATTTTAAATGTAAAACAATTGGAATCCAAGGCTTTTAGAGCAGCTTGACTGCCTGAGAGAATTCGTATGTTATGGTTGTGATATCCCCTATTACATTGAACAAACGCTTGGATAGCATTGGCTTTAAGTCGCTCTGGGCCTTGTCCCAAGTACACCAGCACCCACACCAACATTCATTTTTGAACCATTGGTGTAACAAACCATGCCTTTGAAAAGTGGCCATATGTTAAGATCGCAGCTGACTTTATATTTAATTATGTAGACCCCTGCCATGTGATCTAATCTTATATTCAAAAGTTCATAAGATTAAAATAATCAATTAAGTTTAAACCAGGATAGTTTTCATAGTCATGAAAGGTGCGCAAGAGTTTTTAAAAGTTAAAGAAATTATTAACATTTTGATAGCAAACTTGTCAGTATGAAAACTAAACAATAATTCTTAAAATACCTATAATTTTGAAGACCAAGCTTTCTTACTGTTATTTAAATATTTGTTAAATTTTTATACAGTTAATAATCTTGAAAACGGTAACGCTGAAGTATGTTTCAAAATTTTTTTGATATCTACATTTTTAAAAATATTTTTTATGGACCCAATCTGGCAAATTAGTATATTAAAGTCTAAGTGGATATTAAGGTCTTTAAAACACGCGTGATTTTTCGAGCACCACGGCGTAGCCGTAGTTATCGAAATAGAGCAAGTGTTTTAAAGACCAGTTATTCACGAATTCTTTATGCTATTTTGCTTATTGCTGTTAAAATATTTGTTAAAGCAATATTTTATATAACGTTATAAAATACTCACGTCAGATCATTTTTTTTTCTCGAAAATGCCTGTCATGTGCCAAAATTCTTGAGGTTACATCGTTGTATTGGGTAACCCTTAAACCAATGATAAAAATATTAGTAAACCCGTCACAACCATAAAGAACGTATCAATAATTACGATTTTGTTAGTTACCTTGGATACGAGCTACGCCCTGCACCCTCGTTTTTACCCCTGCATAAGACGCTTTTGTTTAGTATTTTCTCTCCCTAAAGATCGATTTTATTTAAGGTATACAAATAAAGAAAAGCAGGGGAAACAGCTCGAGGAGACACAATATTTTTCTTTACGTGTTTAAGAGATATCAACAAATTTGGGTAATATGTAAGTTAATAACGTAGTTTATCAATGTATATGTTTCTATTACGTCATATTTGTACTAAAAGTTAATAATAAGAAAAAATTGGTTTTATGGCACGACCATTTTTAAGGTTTTTTTTAGTCATACGACAGTTCACGAAAAAAAAATTAAAAGGTTTTGAGGTTAAAAGATGAAGAAAAATCCTCTGTAGGCAGCGGTTTCCACAGTCTAGGGATGAAGCGAAAGTTCAGGGCCGCTTCAGATGAACTGTTAATGTCTGCGTTAAAATACATTTTGTTGTTTTATTAGGAGCTGCTAACGAAAGAATTATATTGAATAATACCTAACCAAAGCAATAGCCGTGAAAAGATCTGTAAAAGACCGACAGACACATTGTTGTTGCCATCTGAAGTTATTCTCGAAAGGAACGCCCAAATAGTTACTAAAATATTCTTGTTTTACAGTACTACTTGGCTTATTAGTAAAGGATGAGTATATGAGTAATTGAGGAATTAAATTGCACAAGGTTTTGATTGCCCCAATTCAATATGAATGTAAACTACTGATACAAGATATTGGTATTGTTCTACATTTTTGTTTTTCAAAACAAGCTTAGAGATTTGAGGAAATAAATATTGGAGTAAAAAGATCCATTGTCACCAAAACTATAGATGTGATTTGTTAAAGAGAGGCGATCGCGGATGTAAAGAAATAATTAAGTTGGTAATAGCACTGAACCCAAGAGAACCCCAGCATTAACTTAGTAAAAGCTAGATGAGTAACAATATACAATAACTGATATACGAGTATGTGGATTTAAAAGAAAACTGGGGAGTCCAGAATAAAGTTTGGATGAAAATTCGTGGGAAAGAAGTTTTTAGAGAAAGCAGGGCAAAGATCTAAGATTTGTCAAGAAACTGGTACCAGTTATGTGGAACAAATTGAAGAAGGTGTGCTGTAGATATTTTGGGATTGAATACGTTTGTACAATTTTTGAGCCAAGTCTAATTGATTAGGAACCAGGATAAGTTAAACCCTTTAGATTTCTCTGTGGACCTCTGTATTTCATACCAAATGTCGGTAAAATTAATTCAGTAGTTTTTGCACAATAATTTTTCAATTCAAATTGAAAATTAGGATAAGTACAGAATATGGGACTTAAACATCTGATTATTTTACGTAAACTACAGATCTTCAGCTTGCAAACGCTTTTTAAAAAATGAAAATTGAATCAGTTAGACGCTGTTATTGTTTCAAGTTATTCTGGACTCATTATGTGCAAAACTGTTTTATTTTGAACCAATTTTAACGCATGGCACGATATTTTACCAAAACATAAAATTTTTTTGACCAAATATAACCTCCATATTCGGCCAGAACATAGAGGTCATCAGAAAATCAAAGAAATCTAGAGGATCCAAACAAATATCAAGCAAAAATCTGCATTTTGTTGGTCTTTTTTTGTTTATTCCTATTTTGCAGCAAGTATAATAACGTAATTTCTAACTAATCTTATCTTGTAGGATATTTCATAGTAAAACTTTTCTCTTTCTACAATTTTTCTGTACGTCCAATACTTATAAGTTATGAGTAACTAAAATAGTTAAAAATGTGTTTTTTTTTCGTTTTTTTCCCTTTTTTTAACAAATGTTCCGGACCTTTCTGAAAGGAACACTATTTTAATTCCTGTTACATACGTTTTTTTAAAGGATGCCTGCCACGTCGCGTCGAAATTCCAACAAATGACAGATAAGGTTTGGTCTATTTGTGTTTTTTCAAATATTATAAAATTCATGAAATAATTAATTTTTTCATTACAGTTTGCAACGTAATGATAAACTAAAAGACTATAATGTAAATGAAAAGTTTTAGACTTTTTTTTGGGAATAGTTTGTGTACATCCGGCCAGCTCTTCGAAAAAATGTAACATACCTTGTGTATCTTGAGTATTTACGTACTTACCGGTCATTTTTTTTTTTTTAATTGGAATACATTGTCAAGGTAAGTATGAGTTTTCAGTGTGCCTGTCTGTGTAATAAAAACCATATTATTTAAATTAGGTGTTAGTCGTTCTCTTTACCTTTAAATAAACACAAAAAATATAAATATAAAGAATGTAGAGAGCACTAAATTGAAATTTTATTTTAAAACATAACGTCTAGTGCATCAGGTATTTATATTTAAATTTTCATGGGAGTCGACAATATTTCAGAGAAACAATAAAAAACAATAAATACCGATTTTGGGCTATTGACTTTGTTTTGAAATTCATGGGTACCATTTTTTGATTGATTATTTGTGGCTTTTAGGTGTCTAAACATGAAAAAATACAAAATCCTATTAAATTGAAGCTTGCATTTTTAGAACAAGGTAAATTTTTCGTCATTGTAAAAATTCTAAATTATCTTGAAATCTATGTATTTTTAGCGCAAAAATATGTAGAATTTTTTTTTGTAGGGAATGGTATTTCCTATCGAAATGGCATGAAGTCAAAATAAAATTATTAAAAATTAGATGCAGCAAACGAATTTAAAAGAATAACAAAAAATCGTTTTTTAGATTTTTGTCCACAACATTTTTCTAATGCAGCGTAAGTTTAGGAAATTGTTTTAGTAAAAACGAAGCTGATATCAAAGATAATACTACTACGTATTATCTTTGCTGATATTAAAACCTTTGAAATGAGCGTGGCTTAAAATATTCTTATTAAAATTTCACAGAGATTTAATTTTTTGAATTTTACAAGTTTTTATCAATATCTGACGATTTTTCTTTTATAATATATCATTTATATTTTTTTTATAAACAAACAGAATTTTTAGTTT
This sequence comes from Listronotus oregonensis, assembly GCA_019359885.1. NCBI lineage: Eukaryota > Metazoa > Arthropoda > Insecta > Coleoptera > Curculionidae > Listronotus > Listronotus oregonensis. Next base: position 59,473 of record JAHBCN010004530.1, read on the forward strand.
AAAAATGTATTTTAATGTAATTTTAATAATAAAACATAATTTAATAATGTAGCATACTTTTAAGTTCTTGTTATATTCATAAAGGTTTTTATCGTGAATAATAATCATTGTAGTTATATATTAGTAAAAACAAATTGTTTAATAAATACGGTACTAAAAATTTATTTAAATTACTTAAACACTGGACATCACAAGCACTGGAAATTTCATGATGTAAGTATATCTATTTTTACGTCCTCCTCAGATATTTCAAGATCCCTTTCCTTTTTCATAATTTACTCCTGCGCACTTTTTTCAAAAAAAATGTAACATATACAGTGTGTCCCAAATTGGTGGGGAATGTATGGGGATCTTGGAAACCACGATAGATAGAAAATCGGTTAAATGGGGAAAGTTTTGGACAATTATGTTAGTAAGCTAATCCCGTTCACTACAGGGTTTTATCTCTTCATGTTTTTTCAAAATTTATCAAAAACCTGAATAGATAAAACCATGTAGTAAACGGGATTAGCTTACTAACTAATTGTCCAAAACTTTCCCCATTTAACCGATTTTCTATCTATCGTGGTTTCCAAGATCTCCATACATTCCCCACCAATTTGGACACACTGTATGTACTGGATCCTTAATTAACTTGGCAGCCTTTTAAATATTTCAAGCTTTCTGGCTAGTGGAAATAGGTATTCAGCAATTTTTCATAGACTTCCAGCTTCATTCAAGTGGATTTACCTCCTTTTTATTATTGTACTAATGATTATTATGCAATAACAAAAATACAAATTCTTTATGTGATGTAAATGAAAATGATATTTTAAAATTTAAATCATGGTCTAACTTGCTTTCTTTTAATATAACTACTAATATCTTAACATATAAATGTGTACTTATAACACATTTTTGAATGATAAAGTTATAGAATCCTCTTCATATTTTTAGGAATTTATGTCCATTTTAATAAAAAACATCATTTTAAAACTAATTTATTTTGCTTTAATAAAAGTGATTATAAAATAGGCGATTGTTTTTAGGAAAATTTGTATGAGTATCTATTACATTTAGTGTTTTTTATTCAAATAAGTCCAGTTTGATATTTTTGTAAAGCTAAATCCAAAGACTCATGTAAACCATTATTTAATTAAAAAAATATTCTTCTTTCTATATTTTAGTAATAGTATCCATAATATACAAAAAAAATGTTTAATAATTCTTAGAATTCTTCGCACAATACTAGACAAAATTCTCAACTTTATCCTCCAAATCCATACTTTAATTTAATAAAAAAATCTTTAATTTACGACCTAAAAAAATGTTTAACCATATACCTGCTAGTCGTTTTCATAAATTTATATTCTTCGTAAAAAACTTATTATTAGGAAAGGCGTTTTATGTATTGTCTGAATACCTTGAAGATAATTTAGAAGAGATTTATTGCGTAAAACCATTGTATTACCTTTTTTTCTCATTATATCATATACTTTATTGTTGTTCTTTGTTATTATCATAGTTTTATTTCATTCTGCTTTGTCGAAAAGATGTATAATCTTATATGGCAATAAAGCAATAATATTATTATTGTTATTATTATTAAAATACAAATATAAAATATATTTTTTTTATTGATAAAAGTTGTTTTTTCATAATAAAAAATTTAAACAATCTAATACACCTAACAGAAAAATTTAATCAATCGTATAGTCTGTCTTAAAGTATATCGTTATGGCTTTTGACGGACCATACCCCAATAAACCTTTAACGATTTTATTACCTATTGTTATTGGGTAAACCTATTTGTTCATAAGGGCAGGGTGGGCTAGGTATTTCTTGAGTATTAATCATTAGGCATATAAATATTTTGGCTAATATTTTAGTGGCAGTGTTGAATAACCGTTTTTACTGTGCGTTTTGAAAAAGTTGTTTTACGAGAATATGACTATGTCGTGTCGAAATCATTTGTCATTAGATGCAAAACAGGTCGTAAAAAATGTGTATGAAACTGTAATCAGTAGAGGTCTAATTAAACAAGAAGCTTTAAAAGAAACCTGTCTACCTACAAAAACTCCAATATCATCGATAAGGGATATTATTATTGGTGAAGAATTGAACAAAAGAAAAAAAAGTAGTGATTTTTAATCTCACCGTATAGACAATAGTGGTTAGGACCTAATAAGAAGGAAAATATATTGTCTTTATGAAAGCGGAGTTATTCTTATCTTGGAAAAACTGAGAAAGAAGCTAGACAAAGACGAAACCAATATAAATATTAACTGTGCCCCCCTCCATAGAGTTGTTTGTAAAATGGGATTTAAATACCGCAAAATAGACAAAAGACAAGTAGTAATGGAATCGCACAGATTACACACTTGCAGATTTAATTACCTTCAAGAAATTAAAAGATATAGGTTAAAAAACAGATCCATTATTTACCTTGATGAAACATGGTTCGATACACACGACACAGTATATGTCAAAGAATGGGTTGATTCCAGTCAAAACTGTCAGACGAAAGCACCTTCAAATAAAGGAAAACGCCATAATACACGCTGGTTCAGAAGACGGATTTGTCCTAAACTGCTTGCTGTTGTCTGCAAAAAATATTAAGGATTCTAGCTTGGATTATCATGAGGATACAAGTGCAGAACTTTATGAACGCGTTTTATACATGATTTTATGTACGATTGCGATTAGATTATATGTAGTTAAAATTAAAAAAATAGAAAGAATAAAAATTTGAGTATACCTGTATAGGGTTTTACCTCGAGAGGTGATCAAGCAGTTGCCACAGCAGTTGCTATGAGATGTAGTTGTTCATTTTAAAAACATGTCAAATTAGTTGACAATGAAAATTTCTAAAAATAATCAAAATAAAAAAATCCAGAACAAAAGTAGTATCAAAAGCCAAAATATAAAGCTTAGAAGTCTAAGAAGGAATAAAGACGGCTGCAGCAGCAGTTAAGGACTCCTTAATACTTGAGAAGTCAAAAACGTTGTACAAAGAGACATACAAAGCGTACAAACAGTGGTTTGATAAAAAAAATTATAAAAGAAAGATGAAAACATAGGCTTAGCTTACTTTAGCACCAACCTTTCGTAGTATAAAACCATATATTAATTAGGTATCAATTTGTTGTTTAATATTTCATTATTTTTTAAATAAATTTTTTAAAGTTTGTCAAAACATTTGTTATTGACAAGAACAGTAGCTTTATTTTACTAGTAAAATAAAGTAACTTTATTTTACAAGTACAATAAAATGCTACTTTATGGACGAAAAATTGTTTGCACTTTATTTGTTAATCGTACGGGGTCTTTGAGTACATTTACGTGGCATTTGAAGCCTTTATTTTTGAATATAGAAAAAAAAAGTTTTATATAAAAGTTGTATGTTTTTTCCATATTATCTTTTAAAATTATCAGTAAAAAATATCGCATTAAATAAATAGAATGATATAGGCAACTTCAACTTTATATATATATATATATA
>JAHBCN010004531.1:0-62684 GCA_019359885.1 Listronotus oregonensis
TTAACTTTCCTGCATAATCCTACCTCAACAGTAAACAATGAAGATGAAATATGAAACAATAAACATGAAACATCTGTTAAATAAAAAATCCAATGCCAAGATGCTCAATGCCAAGTCAACCCAAACAGTTTTCAATTTAGGCCATGTATCAGATACCGTTCGGGAAACCTAACTAAGCAATCCCAAATTTTCGGTACACAAACAGGATCGTCCAATAACCGCCACGTCTGTTGGAACGCACTTTAATCACTGCGCATGAGCGTGATCGTTCGGTGATGGTTTTCGACGTGCTGGAACAAACCTTATTAAAAATTTAGATTTCACGTTCTGTATCTGGCGCTTTTATTTAAATGAATTTTTAGTTTTTTAACCCAAAATTAAAAACTCTCATTTTTCAGTCTTTGATTGTTAAAACAAGTCAGATTTTTGGGTTTAAAACACCTGACTACGTATTAGTGAACATTTGCATTTTTTGAAATAATATTGATATATTTTATTTTAACATTTAAATTTATTAGATCTACAATTTGTGGTAGTCCGGCTAGTAGTCACAGAGGTTAATTTAATGTATTTTAGAGGTATTAATTCTATTATGAAATACATATTAAACCAACATTGGGTAATTGAACCAAAATATTTTCTTCAAAAGTTTATGTATGTCTTTTCATAATACTGAAATACTTCATTTTAATATCGTTTTAGTTAACTTGACGTTTTAAAACTTGACATTCAGGGAAGTGTTGAGATAACAACTTCATTTTTCTCGGTGTCCAAAAATAATTTTTACCATTTTTTCGCCAAAAACGGCCGTCGAAAAAACCATAACATACAGATTTTATAGACTCTGCTAAAAAATGCAGATGGGCAAAACATTTTTTATCAAAATGCAAGAAAGATGTTAAATATCCATAAATTAATAAAATACTCTCAAAATATTGTGAAAAAAAACTTTAACCGCTTTTTTTAATATTCTAGAAAAATCAGAATGGGCCCAAACTCATATGCAATAAAAGGTACGGGTTTTCCCATTCTTATGAACTTTGAATGATAAAAAAATGTACCGGGTGTTCCACTAAGAGAGGTAGTCGGCTATATCTCAGAAACTACTAATAGTATAACTTTCGGGAAAAAAATGTTTAGATAAAAGCGACCAAGAGAAATTGCTGGAAATTATTTTCAAGTCTGTGGGATGGCCGCTAGGGGGCGTAAGGGTAACGTCAAAACATAAAAATATACATTTCTCAAAAAAATATCAAATAAAGTGTATCAATAAATGGTACTATTTTTATCTTTAATGTTTTCTAAACAAAGAAGTTTCAGGTGTAATTTTTGTCAGTTCTAAATTAAAGTGGTGGGGGAAGGTTAAAGTTTAATTTAGAAAAGTGCTAATAACTCCGGATTGCTTTAACCGAATTAAGTGAACTTAGTCTCGTTTAGAAGAGCATTTTAAGCATTATTTTCAGGTGTATAAACTATTGCTACACTCATCTCACAAACGCCGCTAGAGGGCGTCAAGGTAAAAACTAACCTATTTTACGATTTTTTTTGAAAAATTTAAATACAATGATATATACCTTTTTACATAAATTTAGATAGAGAAAAAATCCTAACAAAACGGCGAAAACCGCAATTTAATATCTCTTTTCAAACCGAATATATTCGCAAAAATATAAATACTACATAGAGACGTAACGCATTTAACGATATTATACAACATTAGATAATTACCAACCTATAACTGTAATAATCCATCGAGCGTGGTCCTTATCAAGTTAGCTTTGAAAATAAAAGGATGCTAAAATGTCAAAAATCCAACAATTTTTATTTCAAAATATAATTTTTAGTGTTGTGCTATTGTGTTTTTAAAAGATGCCTTTATTGCTTGAAGAAGCAGTTGATATTATCGCTATTTATTTTGAGTGTCTGCAAAATGCGACAATAGCTGCAAGGCTGTATGTATTGAGATATCCTTAGAAAGGTACGGCAGCGGCAGCAGGATGTTCACTTGTTTAGCAAATCGCTTTCGTACCACGGGAAGTGTTCTTCGCCCCTTACACAATCAACGTTTTTGGTTATGTAGAGTTTAATCCTCAAGCAACAAAGGCATTTTTAAAGAACACAATAGCACAACACTAAAATTTTTTTTAAAAAACACAATAGCACAACACTAAAAATAATATTTTGAAATAAAAATTGTTGCATTTTTGACATTTCAGCATCCTTTTGTTTTCAAAGCTAACTTGAAAGGACCACGCTCAATGGATTATTACAGTTTTAGGTTGGCAATTATCTAATGTTGTCTAATATCGTTAAATGGGTTAAAATTAGTAAAAACCATGCAGTATGTCATTAGATTTGTAAAAAATTATAAATTTAATTTTTACCTAAAGAAATCGGCCTAGGTAGAAAACATTGTGTTGTCTCTATGTCGTATTTATATTTTTGCTAATATATTCGGTTTGAAAAGAGATATTAAATTGCGGTTTTCGCTATTTTTTGGGATTTTCTTAATCTAAATATGTAAAATGGTATATACCATTGTATTTAAATTTTTCAAAAAATTTCATAAAATAAGTTAGTTTTTACCTTGACGCCCTCTAGCGGCGTTTGTAAGATGAGCGTAGCAATAGTTTATACACCTGAAAATAATGCTTAAAATGCACTTCTAAATGAGACCAACTTTACTAAATTCGGTGAAAGCAAACCGGAGTTATTAGCACTTTTCTAAATTAAACTTTAACCTTCACCCACCACTTTAATTTAGAACTGACAAAAATTACACCTGAAGCTTCTTTGTTTAGAAAACATTATAGAATAAAATAGTACCACTTATTGATACACTTTATTTGATATTTTTTTGAGAAATGTATATTTTTATGTTTTGTTGTTACCCTTACGCCCCCTACCTAAAAAAGGAATATTAAAAACTTCCCTCCTCCTTAATGGGGGAAGTGAAAGTTTGTACGGAACTTTGTCATTTCTAGACTACGAAGTGTGAAAATCGGTGTGTAGCTATTGATCACGATTAAAAATGATCCCTTTTAAAATTTTAGGAATTACATCCTTTGAAATACGTGTTGAGGTTGAACGAGGATGAAAGTATATAGAAAAATGGTCATTTTTGAAGTATTAAATATGGGAATTGTTAATGAGTCTTCTAATTACCCAAAAAAATAGCAAGTGGTAGTATTTTTGAAACTTTATTTCCTATGGGGTTAAAAGTTGAATGTGGGAATATACATTTAGGCTTCTTTTTCTTTCTACAGTAAAAAAAATGTATAATATAAAAGACATATGCTTACAAAATTTTTAATTTCCCGCAAAAAGGAGAAAAAACAAAACAATCAATATCGTGTACTCCAGACTGGCGAAAATCTAGTAGAAAATAAAGGACTGGGATCGCTAATAAAACATGTCTTCACAAGTCTTTTTAAACCCCTCATTATTAAAAAATTTGACGTTTAAAAAAAATAGAACGAAATGAATATTCTTATGAAACCGAGTAGTCATACCGGCTCCACGTAAGCCTCTAACGTACCTCGATGACCTTTAGAGATTAGGTCGTGATATTTTGGCCCAAAGTTTCACGATATCCAATATTTTATTAACATCTTTGATCTGATAAGAACGTGGATAATATGATCATTTTAACAACTTTTTTTTGCTTTTTACTTGTTACGAGTAGTTGCGTCTATTTATTTCTCCTACATGTCTTTACAAATGTCTCATGTTCAGATTAAACAAAAAAAGCAGTAAAGATATTAACCAAAGTATTTTTGTAAAAAATCACATGAATTTTCTTTTTAACTTTTAACATTTTATGTTTTTATACAGGGTGGGCCAATGAAAACGAAACAAGGTCGATTTCTAAGGAAGTTTAAAGGTGTATGGAAGCCCAATGCTATGACCCATTCGATCAAAAAATGTCTAGCCCAGTATGAAAATAACTGTCAGAGTTGGCCCCGCCGATTCTGCGCAATAACAAAATTCCACGAAATAATTTAATGTGTTGCCTACTTACACGCTGATAAATCAGTGTGAAGTTAGCCAACACATTATAATTTATGAGAGCGGAGTACCGTTTTTGGATTAATCAAAACCTTCTTATTTTAGTGATTAGTGTTTATTAAATTGTGACTATAATTTTGTGTTTATTGTTTGTTACTTATAATATCGTAACAAAGTAACTAGAGGTTGTAGGGTTTTTTGTCTTGCAAATCCAAGGGTAACATACCCGTCTTTTAACTTTAGGTAAGTATTTTTTATATTTAAATTAGGTGCTTTTTATAGGACCTAACGTTAAGTAACCGAATAAATAATAATATATCAATTATGAATAATAGAAAATGAAAATTTCTTAGGAAATATTAGTGAGAAAAGTAAGGCAATCTTAACTATCTTTTAGATGATTTCCACAATGTTTGTGTATTTCTGTGGATTATTAAAAAGAAATAAGGTTTACATTTAGGTACTTTTATTTCATTTAATTATTTTAGTACACCCTTTTAAAGGATCAAAATTATTGATTACTGGGCAGACCAGGCAAATTTTAATATATACAGGCCCCTCTAACTGAACGAAAGGGAAGTACAATTTTGGTACGGTTTTTTGGGGCGCTGATTACAAATCTAAAAAAAAAATTTGGCAATGTTTCGTTTTTGAATATCATCATCAAAATCGAAATCCAAACTAACCTTATTTTCATTATTTCTTTTTTTTCAAAATTTTTTATTTTTACCAAACACATAAAATTTTACAAACACCTTTTTTTAAAAAATTTTTTTTTTGTTTATTTTACACCTTTTTTTTTCACTTTTTTTTTTAAGCAAATATGGTGCTGCCTTTTTAACTTAAAAAATTCGCAATTTAATGAAAGATGTAAAATAAATAAAAAAAAAACAAGGTTTTAAAAGGTGTTTATATCGTGTGCCACTTTTGTGTAAAAATCAAATTACAAAGAAGGAATATGAAAATGAGGTTAGTTTAATTTTCAACTTTGATGATGAAGATTCGGAAACAAAACGTAGCCGAAAAGATATTTTTTCAGATTTGTAATCAACGCCCCAAAAAACCCCTGTATACCAAATTTGATCAAAATCGGAGAGGAGGCAACTTTCGAGACAATACCATTTGTTTAAAAATAAATTAGATTTTTGGTTTCTTTAAACTTGCATTATCAACTTTTTTTAAACTCGACATACTGTACACATAATATTTACAATTATTACAATGGATACTCAGGTACCAAAAAGGGTTTCTAAACATTTTTAACTACTGTTATTCTGTCTCATGAATGTTTGTTATTAGTGAAAAGTATATGCCTAAAAAACAGTTATAAAAAAATTTTTACTTTTTAATGTACAACCAGAATCTTAGGATTAGATTAAACTCATTTACACTATCTTGCCCTTCTTTTATTACAAAATTGGTGATAAGTACATAATACTATCATACAATGTTTGAAATTTATTTTAAAAAATCGTGTTTTTATTTATTTACAAAGATTTTTTGTAAAAATATAAAACTCACAAAAATATCGACCATTTAAATAGAAGGCTTCTTTCCATATTATATCAGATGATATAAAATCCAATATTACCCAATAATTTTAAATATTCTATGGTGGTATCGTTTAATAACCAACAATTTTGTGCAAAAAATAAAAAAAAAGTGAATGCTTGAATTTTTCATTTGATGATGTTAACTGTAGATAGTAACAAAAAAATTATGGAAGTCCGGCACTGACCTACTATTCTGCGCAAACTCCGGGGCAACCCCCTATTCCCGCTGCCCTGCACGCCTGGACAATTTTGTTCTACAGTATTGGGCTTCCCAAAACTTTAAACTTCCTTTGTTTCTCATATTTATGGTTAGTAGAAAAAAAATCGCTCAAACTCGTTAATTTTTATTTCGAGGGGGACACATTTTGCGCTTATTTTTAACCCTCTTACTTCAACCCTCTTAGGGGGGGGGTGAAGTCACTCCGAAATTGGTAAATGGGAAAGGAGTTCGACTGATACCTTATTTTAAAGATCATCGAATCTTTTTTTAACGCTTCCTAGTTTTTTGAATTTGAAGCAGTAGTTTTCGAGAAAATAATTTTGAATTTAATAACAAGTCAACATTGAAAAAATAATTGGTTTATAATCTTTAAATTTTTAATGGCCACTTTTTTTGGGAAAACCTCATTCTTTCTAAGCACAGCTTTCAGCTCTTGGTAAGGGTAACCATACGAAGGGGGGAGGGGGAGAGGGGGGATGATTTTAAATAACGAAAACATTTACATTCAAAACTTTCCTTTTATCTTACCTACTTACTTTGTAATTTTACAAGTGTTCAAAATGTTGGCCTCCTGCTTCCACGCAGTTTGGGGCGTTCTGAAGCTTTTTAGGTGTAATGTTCCACATTCATCAATGATCCGTTGACGTAAATCATTTAGAGATTCTGGTTGAGTTTTATAAATTTTACTCTTGAAGTTACCCCACAGGAAAAATCAAACGGGCTTAAATCTGGTAACCCTGCAGGCCACTACTGGTCCTCTTCGTCCGATCCATCTGACAGGAAACGTTCCATTCAAATACTGACGACCCAGTAAAAGCATAGTGGGGAGGTGCCCCATCTTGTTAAAATGTCAACTCATTCGCATTGTAACGGTCATCATGTTTAACAATTTCTGACAATGCGGGATCGACAGTGTCTTCTAATAATTGCAAGTACATTGGTCCTGTTAGATTTCGTGGTAAAAAAGGGACCAACAACACAATCGCCATAAATTCCAGCCCAGATGTTTAATTTCTTAGGATGTTGAGTGTAAACTTCATGGAATAAGTGCGGGCTTTCGACAGACCAAGATACTGACAATACTTTTATAATTTTAAAGCGTAAGTAAAAAGTATTCGCATTTTATTGAGTGATAAAAAAGTGAGATTTAATGCTTCCTTACTTTTTAAGTTGGATAGAACGGGTTTAAAAAAAATACTAAATAAAAAATAGTACTAAAAGTGAAAAAGCGTTACTTTCGATTATAGGCTGATTATGTTCATAAAACCTATTTTCTTGAAAACTACTACATCAAATTCAAAAAACTAGAAAGCGTTGAAAAGAGGATTCGAGGATCTTTAAAATGAGGTATCAGTCGACCCCCTTTCCCATTTAAGAATTAATATCTAGCTCACCCCCCTAGGGGGTTGAAGTGACAGGTTTAAAAATAAGCGCAAAATGTATCCCCCGCGAAATAAAAATCGACGGGTCCGAGTGATTTTTTCCTACCAACCATAGATATGAGAAATTGGCCTTGTTTCGTTTTCATTGGTCCACCCTGTATAAACTTTTGGCCTTATTTTAAAATAAGCTACCTTATATCTTTATATTTCAGTTTCAAGAATTTATGGTATTATTTTATCTAGATATTTTAGTCACACTGTATAATCAATTAAAAAAGTTGCTTCAATACTAAGTAGCAACAACATTTGGTAAAGAAAGTAAAATATATTTCCTAAAGTATCTCGAGATCAAAATTCCACGGCAACGTCGCTCAAAATTATAGGTTCGCGCATCTTGTCCCGGGGCCCCCGTCTGGAGGAGGCCCCTTCGGAACCGCCTTTGGAGACGTTTAAGTATAGGCCCCGCGCCGAAAGGTACCAAAGGTTTATACATCATTGAAGAAAGGATTTCGCGGCCCTCCTTCTTTTGATAAAAGATAACTGGAGACGGATTTTTCGGTAGGATTCTCGGAAATAAAACATAAAATTATAATGATAGCTTGGGGGTCCGTTTCTGGGGAAATAAATATCGTCTTAGCGTATTGTTTATACCAACTTATTTCTTTTTTTTTTTGACTGAAATTAAAAAAAAGTATATCCAATGTAATTTCTTTTGTAAACAATAAAAGTTGTAGCAATTCGCAAAGGCAGAGGTTGCTGCTACGTTGAGAGCGGGAACTTAATTCTTCCGTATTTGTATCAGTAATTTGACATTTTAAATTCTAAGACAATTATGACGTCAGAAACTCAGGTTTGACCTCGGATTTCTTTTGTACAGTTTCAATTTTTATGAAAATTTGGAATTAAGTTGGTTTTACCCTCTAAATCAAAGTTTATATATGCTTAGGGTGTGCTTTTTATTTTTAGTGGGTAAAAACCACCCTTATGCTAAAAAAATAAAAAATCATAGAAATAGACCTTATGTGAATCATAGCTAAATAAGTAGAATAAATTTATTTTTATGTTGTGAGTTATATCTAAGTATATCAAGTAAAATTTTACTTGAAGTACTTTTTTGTACTTCAAGTATTTTACTTCAAGTGCTTTTTATTAGGAGGTACTTGTACTTGTACTTGATTCGTTTTTATGAAGATACTTGGATTTTTACTTGATTTGACCAAATAAATTACTTGAAGTATTGATTTAAGTACTTGAAGTATTACGATGTACTTGAAGTAAAAAAAGTACTTCAATTAAAAAAAAGTACTTTAAGTAAAGAAAGTACTTCAAGTAAATAAAAAGTACTTGAAGTAAAAAATCAACCAAGTACTCGAATTTACACGCCTTAGATAATCGTACAAACAAGTTAAAACAAGAAATACGCGCAACCACTGCTGTTTCTATTGTATTGCATTACAGCGCTCAATTGATTTGGATCCAACAGCAAGACAAGTGTAACTGTTACTCAGAAATAGACTTTTTGTTATTTAAATCGGCCCTGTGTCAACGTAAAAATTATAAGTGCTCAGGTCTAATGAAAATAAAAAAGAAACCTAATGTAAAGGTATCCAAGAATAGGTTTTGGGTGCCAACCTGCTGTAGGCACCCAATGAGAACACTCGCTTTTGACAGATTTATCGGATGCCAACGGGTGCCAACGCCAACCCGTTGGCAACTATAGGGGAAAACCCATTTTGGGAAAAACCAATATTTTACATTATTTCGGACATCGGATGCATAAGATCCCGACTTAAAACGGGACACTTAGCAACCCTACTTGTTTTCCTAACTATAGTTTTTAAGGACGCCTACTTTCCAATGACGTAGGGTTCAGTCCTTAAAGCTTTTAGGAGTTGTTGGAAAACCCCTTTTGAGGAATAAACCCTCTAACTTCCTTACAAAAAATACTACTCAAGTTATAATTTTTTACTTGAAGTACTTTTAATTACTTCAAGTACTTTTATGTACTTCAAGTACTTTGGTTTACTTCAAGTACTTTGGGTACTTCAAGTACCTTGTTTTACTTAGAGTACTTGGATTTACTTCAAGTAAAATACTTGGGTGGCACTTCAAGTACTTTTTCAATTTACTTGAAAATGCAAGTACATTTTAATGAATACTTGGTACTTGTACTTAAAGTAATTTTTAAAAAATCAAAAACTTGGTACTTGTACTTGAAGTACTATTTAAGAGTATTTTGACAGCTCTGAGTAAAATGAATATTGTCCCCGACATGAGGAAAAGTGTCAATAAATCAGTGACAGTCGGTATTTAAAAAAAAAAAAGAATTATTCAATCGACGAAAAAGTATCCATAATTAAGTGGAATTATGCGGGAAACAACAACATTTCAACTATTAAACGTATTGTTAGTAAGTTGAGTCCAAAGGTACCGTAAGAAATAATTGTAAAAATTCAACTCAGGAGATCGAAAATATTATTTTTCCCCAATTCCAACAAAAATAAGATTTTGCTGAAATACATTACTTAACAACTGATTATTTTGATAAATAAGCAGTTGTTAAGTAAGATTTTAGCAAAATTTTATCTTTGTTAGGATTGGGTAAAATTTTAAACTTGCAAAAAATAAAGCAAACAAAAAATGTTATTGTTAACAATATCTTATAAATTAATTTGTTATAAATACAAATATTTTGAGAAAACCAGGAAAATCTTGGGACATTTGCCCCAAATTTTCAATAAACAACAACAAAAAATTACTTCCAAAAATACCAGTAACAAATAAAACATAAAAATAAAACATGAAATTTCGAATAAATGAAAAATATTCTCTGATAACAACATAAATTCTTATACCTGAGATAACACAGGCAAAATAAAATATATTCTAAAAATTAACAATAAAACTTCTAAAACTATCACAGCCGGGGTTGGATGAATACTTCTAAACTGTCACAGCCGGGGTTGGATGAGATCATGCTGAAAGGTTCTATAAAACAAAGAAGCTAGGCAGTATTCGCTTATTCAAAATAGACTAAAAATACATAAAATATGATATGGGAATTTTTTGCTATTAATTTAGGCAAAGACGAAGCAGACGGGGGACAAAAGTATCAGTAAAGCGCAGAGGACTGCGAACATAGGACGATCCTAGACGTTTTTTTATGTACCTAAAAACGCCGCACGCATTGCTTATCGATCAATAATTTTCCAGCGAACAATTCAATACGTTTATTTCTGAAATAGTTCTTTAGAAAACGAACGCTCGACGGGGAAAAGTTGTACGGGGTTATTTAACCAAAAAGTTTTTTTAATAATAGTTATTAATAATGGATGTTTACGAACTGGAAGACAAAATTCAAATTATTGAATGGAATCACCGTGGAAATCCTGCTGGGGGGAAATTTGGGGAATTATTTAATAATTTATTTCTAACCAGGCCGACCCCCACGATTTTCACTATTTACCGAGTCTTAAAAAAAATTTCTGACTTTGGTTTTTAAATTTTAAGAAAACATAAACATGATAGTCCCCCCAAAAAAAAAACAAAAAAGGGAAATGAAAGAAATTATGGTAGTGGCAAGTGTTTTAAAAAAAACCTACAGTTTCCATTAATACAATTGCGGTTTTTTTTTTAGCAGAAGATCAGTGAAAAGAGTGCTAAAAAAAATTTATCCCCCTCCTACAAAGTCAGAAAAACCAATAAAATTTTCCCTGATAATCATTTTAGACGAAGGCAATTTTTTGAAACTGTAATGGAAATGAAAAATAACAATAAAATTTTAAAAAAAAAACATTTTTTTATTTATAAAACCATTTTAAATTATTTCTAACCCCAAAGATTTTTTTCTCTGTGGTCACGTAAAATCATAAATTTATGGTTTCCAGGAGAATAGGGCTACAAGAATTGCAATTACAAATTGGGAATTTAGGATTATTACCCTTTTTAAATTCTAGCAAATGTCAGAAGGCGTTTTTTTTACAATCTTGGTTATTGTTTGGCTCAAGAAGGTGGTTTTTTTTTCATCTTTGATAACTTGAAAAAGAGTTTTTTTTTTTTATTCTATGAATGCCCTTAAATTATTTTCTTAAAAATATATCCTACGTTCCATTATTTATTTGAAAAAAATATTTAATTTTATTAGGAAAAAAAGTTTGGTTTTTAAGCAGCAAACGTTGCGGTCTCGTAAGCAACTAATTTTAAATTTATGACCGATAAGAAATCAGATCGAAGTCGGTTGACGCTAGCTAGCTCCTGCTACTTGCCTATAAACACTGCATCCTCTTACTGAAAATAAAAAAATAGTAAACAACTAAACTGGACAGATAAAAATTTTCCGAATTTATTACCGCACTTCCCCCCAGTCCAACCAAAAATGCGCCACGTGAGAAAACGAGACGGAAGTTGAGATGCAAGCCACAAAACTATTATTGGTATTTTAGAATTGGGTACATCCAAAATTGTCCAGGAGCCTCCTATGTTCGCAGTACGGTGCGCTTTACCAAAAAAAAAATTTTAAAATTTAAAGCGAACTGAAAAATAAACATAAATATTTATAAAAATGGTAAAATTATGATTTTTAAAGTTAGGTTAAATATTTCATAAAATTACGGTCTGAACAAATAAAAAAGAGCTTGCAGTAAGGTTCGAAATATTGTTGCCTAAATAAATTTTCAATTTTATTCTTGTAAACATTCTCATCCTAATATTTGTAAATATCAGCATGTAGTCTGTCTACAAGATTTACTAAAGCTTCACTAGCAAATTTAAGCCTTCGTTCGTTATCAAACTCTTTAAACATTACAAATAAATGCTTGTCGGTTACCTCCACTAAAATGACAAGTTAAACATGAATTTGAAATTTTGTAAATAAGATATAAAATAACATTATTTAAAATTTTAATTTTAGGGTTGTCCAATGGTTCGAGAGGTAAATTTTGAAAAGAATTGAAACATTTTCCGTAACTGTGTTCTTTTAAAATGGAATTCATAAAGGGTGACCAAGGTGCAGCTCTATATTTTAAGCGAGAAGGATCCTCAAGATTTGCATAATTTAATTTTGAACAACGGTCCTCACAAACATACATTTTTAAAATCTTTTGAGGGACTTAAAGTACATTTAATTTTCCAAGCTTCTAACGATAAGGGATCTCGAAGAAAAGAATGAAACTTTTTGTTCTTAAAATCTGTGCTTACAATTTTACTATAATAGGCGTTTCTGCAACAAGGATAATTACAAGAATTTTTCAGCCTACATGTTGTGTTGGTGCCATTGCGAAGATATTTACAAATAATCTTGGTTTAATATCGAAAAAGGCTTACTACAATATTTAAATAACATATCTTATCTTATAATTTTTTCACAATAGTGTGGAAAAAATAAGAACGCAAATTTAAAACAGTCAACCCAAAGTCAACACTTACAACCCAAATATTAGAATAGAAAATGGCCGACGCAAACACAACACAACACGGGGATTTATGGTTAAAAAGGGATATAAATAATTCTCACTTCTCATTGGTTAAAAAAAGCGACGTTTCGCCATCTAGAAATTTACTACCAAGTTACTACAAAGCAAAATATGGAAAAATATAGATATCTACTTATTCCCTGGCAATGATATAATTGTCAAATGTCACTTTTTCCAGTATCCCCATAAGAAGTTGGCCAGGCGTGTAGTCTACCAAACTTGATGATATTTTAATAAAAAAATTTCTTTATACGCGGCAAATATCAAAGAGTTCCTCGACTCTCAAGTAGAGAGATACAAAGTCGACTAACTGTGATTTCGGGGGCGTATAACCTTTAGACAACCCGGCAATTTTCTAAAATGTATAAACTTTCGTAATTGTCGGTTTCTGTAAGCGCGGGTGCAACCCCAGGCGCCAGAGGGCCTTTGTCGTCTAAAAAGTTAATTTCAAAACGCATCATTTTCTACGATCTAACTATCGGTTCGTAACCAGCGAGTTAAGGTAAATTATTGTTTTGGATTTATTAGTTTTAGTGGCACAGGTGTCGTTCCCATGGTTTTGATTCGACCGGTGAGTAAGCTAGCTTTCGTAGAATCGGCACTATATTAAAATTTGACCATAACATGTCATTAGTAAAAACATTTTTATATATTGGAGAAGTAGGTAACCTCCACTTTATCAAAGAGTAAATAATAAAATTTTACCTTAAATAGAATAAATATTTCCTTGTTGCTCTAGTCGAGAAGTGTGTTCCCTGCGAAAAAAAGTTAGAAGGCTTTGAAAAATATGAGCGATAACTTATTCGACGCGAAATGCAAATCCGAAAAAGGCATATTTCCCGCCAATAAAAATTGCAATTGTTATTAATAAAAATCGAAAAAAAAGCAATTGCGATTTTTGATGATAACTCAAAAACCATAAGAGATAGCGAAAATTGCGAAAAAGATCCTTGAAGAGAAGGAAATTTCCGATAAAAAAGTTTTAACTCCCGGAGTTCTATCTCCGTTATTTATAATTTTAATTAAACGCTGAAAATAGGCCTTCGCACACAATTTTTTTTGGAGTGTTGAATATTAATTGACAATTTTTTAAAAATTATGGTGTATCTTGAACACTTTAAAGAATTTATTACCGTTAAAAATTTAACTTAAAGTTAATTTTTCAACAAATTACACAATTGTTGTACCAATGACATTGGTCAACATGTTCCCAAGGGTTTTTGGTCGCTGATTCCAAATCCGAGGTCGTTTAAGGTCCATCGCATCACGTTCAAGGTTTTTGAAGGTCAAACCAAGAAAACACGCAAGGAAAAATTCGAAAAAATGTATATGTAAGTTTTTAGAGTAGCCGGATTCAAATGCGGGCTTACTTTAACATTCAGGGTCATCTCGAGGTCATTACTAGGTCAAGGTTAAACACATAAATGACCTAAAAAAATTGGTCTATAGATTTTTTGGTTAACTTATTTCAAATCTGAAAACGGTCGACCTCTATGCCCTTAATTTCAAGGTCATTTAAAAGTGAAACTGCAAAAAAACGGTAAAAAAATGAAAAAAATATAATTAGGTTTTTAGTGTCGCTGAGTAAATATCCAGGCCTACTGTGACTTTAAAGGTTATCCCAAGGTCACTTCAAGGGTATCTCAAGGTTATACTGAGGTTAAATATATAAATGACATTGAAAAATATGAGTAAATTGGCCTATAGGTTTTTCGGTTTGCTAACTCCAAACCTAAAGACGGTCTTGTTTTAAGGTCATTTAAAGGTCAAACTGTAAAAACAGGGAAAAAGAAATTTGGGAAAAATGTATGAAGGTTTTTGGGTCGTTAAGCCTGAATCCGTGCTTTGTTTGAGCTTAAGGTAATTTTAGGATCACTTAAATGTTAAATTTTTAAATCATTATAGAATAAATTCATAAATAGGTCTCAAAGTTTAAACCTGAGCCTGTAAACTTTTAGCCCTATATGGACCAACGCCTGCATTTTTTGCGGTATTTATATCACTTCATTGCAGCTAATCTGCTATTTGTTAGCTTCTTTTTTAACTAATTGTTTCTTATTTGTTTCTGTTTTTGACTTTCCTTCCAGGTAAATCAATAGACAAATTTTTTCAGATTTTTTGAGGTCAAACTAAGTCTGGATACGGAATCAACGACCTAAAATTCCATAAATATTTTTTTACCGTGTTTTCTCAGTTGACTTTTAAATTACCTTAAAACCAAGGTCATAGAGGTCAACCGACAACATATTTATCCTTAGCAAACCTTAAAATTTTTAGATAATTTTTTTTCTGATTTTTTAAAGGTTATTATAGTTGAAATGATCTTAGAGTGTGCGACTCTGAAGGTCAGCGACCCCAGAAACGTTCATACATTTTTTTCTAAATTTTTTCCTCCGTGTTTTTTGAGTTTGACCTTGAAAGTAAGGGCATAGAGGTCAACAGTCTTCAGATTTGGAGCTAGCAGATCTAAAAACCTATAGACCAATTTTCTGATATATTTTTAAGTCATTTACATATTTAACCTCAGTATGACCTTAAAATGACCTTGAAGTGACTCTGTGATAATCTTAAAAGTCAAAATAAGCCCAAATTTGGTGTTAGGGACCCAAAAAAAACCTATATATAATTTTTTCCTCTGTGTTTCTCAGTTTGACCATCAAATGACCTTGAACCTGATGTGATGGACCTTAACCGACCTCGGATTCAAAATCAGCGACCACAAAAACCCTTGGAAACCCTGGTTTCGTGCGGTGTACCATTCGAAGTCAAATGTTGACCAGTGTAATTGTCGTATAAATTCAGTAAAGATCAGGCCATAAAAGTTTTAAAAATGTTAATGCTTTGTTAATAATAATACAAAATATGAAATATCAGAGTAATAATGTTAAAGGTCTTATAAACAAAGGATTAAAATTGTTTAAATTCTTACGACGTCTTCTTGTTGGATATGTATATAAGAAAGGACTTCACAAAGCAAAAAATTTATACGACAATTATTAAAGAATTTTTTAAATTGTACAATGAGGACGAAAGTTTAGTGTTAAATGACAATTGTCTAACTTGTTAAAGAACTATCTATAAGTTAAACTTTCAACAGAAATAAATTAATATTTAATACCTTAAAAAAAAATTGTTTATTGTGATGATTAAAATTATTAATAATGGAAATAGAGGTTCGGGAGGATCTTTTTTACAATTTTTGCTATCTCTTATGGTTTTTGAGTAATCATCAAAAATCAAAAGGGCTTTTTTTCCGTTTTTGATAATAAAGAATACAAGTGCAATTTTTTATTTGCAGAAAGAAACCTCAAAACGCCTTTCTCGGATTTGCATTCCGCGTCAAATGAACTATCACTCATTTTTTTCGAAGCCTGCTAACTATTTTTCGCAGGAAACACACTTCTTGACTAGACTAACAAAACTTAACAAATTTTTGATATTTTTATTAAAATGTCAGAAATTACCAACAAGTTTCGAATACCCACGTTCAAAAATCAAAACGTTGAGGTGAGTTTATTTAATTATTCCGTTGAGATGGAGCCCGATATGTCACTGCCGGTTACAGGTTAGTTGACAGGTGAAACGGTGCTGATTGCCTCCTGCTCGAGGGATTAACGTCAACGGGAGAAGTTATCTTTTGATCGCCCACGATTTTTACTATAGAATAGAATTGTGCGGTTAGACACAATATTTTTAACACAGTAAAACAATTGCTGATGACATAAAAATGTAAACAAATTTTATAGGTAATTTTAATTTATTATTTTTTTGGATGCAACTTAACTGTCATCATCATTTACTATATTTTATACTAGTCAAGTAAATAAAGAAACAACGCTGTAAATTAATCTGTACAGTTTTCTCTTTTGGCGCAATTCTTAGGTCTTTGAGGATGCTTTCGAGCAAAAAAAACCTTATCAACATTAACAGGGGGGAAAGGGCTAAAAATGGTCCCTCAAGGCCCGAAAAGGGGGTTTTCCGCTAATATCAAATAAGAATTGGAGAATTTTTGTTTTGACAAAAAATGAAGACCGCCTTGTAATCTACAAAAATGGTTCTTATAATTTTTTTCAAAAAATTGATAGTTTTCGAGATAACGGGGCCCAAAAGTCCCCTCATTTCAGCTGCCGCTCTACCGCTAGAATGCCGCTATCTTCATGGACTCACTTAGAAGCGGGCGGACGAATTGTTTCATTACTCGGGCAATAATGTACATTTTTTATTCATTTAGTTCATCGGAATCGAAAAGTCTGATTTTTCTGGAATATTAAAAGAAGCGGTCAATTTTTTTTTCTCAATATTTTGAGAATATCTCATTAATTTATTGATATTTTAAAAAAAAGTGTTTTGTTATTACCATTTGTTTTTTATAATGGGGCCTTAGCAAGTATTTAATGACCCCAGAAAATTTCCTTTACTATCTTTCTTGCTTTTGATAAAAATTGTTTTGCCCATCTGCATTTTTAGCTTTTCCCCGGAGTTCTAGAAAATCTGTATAATAAACGCGAATCAAAAACTCATCCTCTATTGAAATGCTTTTCAATGCACATTATTTGTAAGCTTGAATTGTCTAGTTTTTAAATATGCTTTTTTTTTTTTTAATAAAGCCCAAAAGTTTTTCAAAAATCAGGGAAATTCATCACACCAGTGACTTTCGAATCACAACTAACCACATCTATGCGGTGGGGGATGTTATAGATTTTTCGACGGCCGTTTTTGGGAAAAATATTGGTGTTGCAGAAAAATTGTGGGGACCAGTTTTTAGAATTCGAGGTGATCTTTTTTTTTGGTTTAGACAAAAATTCTCCTATTTGCATATTTTAGCAGATATTCGCGAAAATTTTTTTTTTGGGCTTTGGGGGCCCTTTTCGAGCAGGTTCTCAAGCGGATTCGTGATAAACTCTTCCTCGCTCGAAAGCATCCGCGAAGACCAAGAATTGGCCCAAATGAAAACTGTACAGATTTATTTACAGCTTTGGGTACTTTTAGGTCTTGAGTTACTGGACTATATGGTGATGTGGGTACTGAGATTGATATCCTTATGAATTTTTTGACGCTGAATTCGAATCCGAGGTTACAATTTTTCCAGGATCCTTAGATTTTGTTATAGCACCCCCAAATGGTCAAATTTATAGATTCTAAAAAAATTTTAAAAATGCATATTTTGTCCTACGTTTCGGAATGCAAAAAACAAATCTGAAGTCAGAATTTTCCATTCCCCATACTTTCCCCCCTAGCAACCCCTTAGAAACCTCAATCTTCCCCGAAAGGGTCAAAATTTCAGAATTTATAGAAATTCAAAGTGTATATCTGATTAATTTTTTTCTTATTTGACTATTGTCATTTTAAAAAAAAATAAATTTTAAGGGTGCAAATGAGAAAAAAATAGGAGTTAAAGGGGGTTAAATATAAAAATATGATAAAAAAAGCATTTTTTATTCTGAGAATATATATCTAGGGGTTTTTGATGGCTGAATTTAACTTTTAACATGCCGAAGGCCAGAAATGTAATCCGATGCTGAAAATTGAGTATAACTGGGGTTGAAGGGGGTGCAAAAATGTTTATTCGACAAATTTTTAAATATAAATCTTGAAAATTGTGACCTCGGATTCGAATTCAGCGTCGAAAGTACCCAGGATCACGACTTTTTTGTGTGTAGCTATGTTACTGATCGGTAAGTGAATACTTACAGACTCCTTATTGTTAAATTTTATAATTTTTTTATTTGTCTACTCTAAGTTTTTTTTCTGTGGGTTAAAGCAAAGAACTTTATACTCGCTCCATCTGCTTGTTCCCATAAAAGTGTCAAATTGCCGATGAGAATCACCTGCAAAAACACATGTCACAATACTTACAGGTGTTACTAGTTTAAGTTCGAAAGGACAGTGTACGAATGATTCTTAATAGCCAAAACGTGTCTGAAAATAAATCAATGCAATAAAAAAATCACTTCCAGACTATTTAATTTATATTAATAATAACACAGGTTCACAAAAAACAAAATAAATGATTTATAATACAAAAACCCTTAAAATCACATTAATAAACATTTTTTTTTCCTATTTTGGACTGAATTTTTTTGTCAAAATAACATTTTCGTTTATATTTTCTTTATTATTTATCTTACCAAAAAATTTTTTTATACCTTTTTTTATAGAAATTTGACTTTTTTTTTTATGAAATTTTGTGACCTTTTTGTTATAGGGGGCAACGAAATTTCCACATACCTTTATTTTCTTGAATGAAAAAGTATGGCTTTCAAATTTTTATGGCATATTATATCATAAGGTGTCGATTTTTAATAGTATAACATTTTCATACTTCCGGTTTCCGAAAAAGAAAATAACTTTGATTTTTTTAAAGAACACCCTGTTTTTTTGAATTTGGGTTTCGGGGTTTTTCTGATATAAAATCTATATTTATCCATTATTAGTTGTTTTTGAGAAAAGGGCGATTTAAGATGTCCAAAGACCGCACATTATAGTTTTATGGAAAAAAAAATAAATGTTATAAAAATTTTTTATGTTTAATTTTTTTTTCCAAAGACCCTATTATGAGGGTCAAATAAAACTTCTTTTTTTTCGGGAAAAGTGGAAAATTAACTTTTTTAATAATGTTACTTCAAAAATTTTTAAAGCAACACCCCCTATATTTTTTTAAAAGTGGACTAGGGGTTATTCCTGATATAAAATTATTTATACCTTATACCTTTTTTGTTAGTTTTTAAGAAAATTGCCCCCATAACTACATAATCTCGATCGTTTGAAATTTAATCCCCTTTTCTCAAAAAGTAAAAAAAGATAGATATAGAATAAAAAGAGTTTTTTTATCAGGAATGATTGTAGAGCCAAATTTTAAAAAAAAAAAAGGGGGTTCTTAACCTTTTAAGAACATTAATTAAAAATTAATTTTTTGCGTATTCCGGAAAGGGGAATTTTTAATGACCTCCACAGATAGAGTCTTCAGAAAGAATTAAATTAAACATTTTTTTAAAACATCTATTTGTTTTCCCATAATGCATAATGTGCGGTAGTTTGACATCTTTAATTGCCATTTTCCCAAAAAAAGCAGAAAAATAGGATATAATTTATATTTTATATCAGGGAAATCCAAATTCCAAAAAAAAAACAGGGTTTGCCAAAAAATCAAAAAAATTATGTCGTTTCCAAACCGGAAGTGATGAAATGTTATAATATCCAAAAAAAATCATCTTATAATATAATATATTATTTCAAAAAATTTTAAAAACCCTTCAAGAAAATAAGGGGTTGGGGGGTGATTTGTTGGCCCCCATATTCGTAGTACAAACATTCCGTGGTAGCAGGTTTCGGTTTTTGGGTTTTTCTTGATTTTTTGCTGTTTGACCCGCAATTTTGACTTTAGATTTGTGTTCAGCGGAAAAAAATACGGCAGAAAATCTTAGTCCGGCGCCCAGCACACACCACTTTTTTTGTGAACCTGTGCTATTATAAAAAAGTTGACTAAATTAAATTAAATAAGTAAGTATTTAAAACATTTCGATCTAAACTTTTCATAGTATATTATACAATAAACGAAAAATCATTATTTTACTGTTAATCCTGTATTTAGTTTATTTTTAATCAAATATTGTTATCATACATTAATTTAGCTTATTGCTTTTATAACGTTTTAATGGGTTACTCTTGCCAACAGCTGCTTCGGAGGTACCAGTACTATTATTTGGTTTGTTTGAGGTACTTCTTGGTTTTTCAGTCATTTTTTCGGCCATAGCAGCATCGCCGATTGCTGCTAATTGTTTTTCGGAAAGCTTGTTGACATCCACTGTTTTCTCTACCGACTTCTAAAAAAACAATATTTCAATAAAAGTATATAAAAATTTAGATTAAACCTTAATGCAGATACATTTCCTATAACATATTTGCTTTTTCCATTTTAAAATCGTTATGCCATACTTTGTGCTTTTTTGAATTACAATTTTGGCGAGAAAGTAACGCAAATTATGTTATTGCATTTAAAGGGGGTCTCTGGTTTGACTATATTGGTTTTTATGCATTTTTTGGAATTTTTTTGCGAGGACTAATAAAGAGATAGAAGTTTAGAGTTTTTATTATTTATTTATAAGGGTTTTTTTTAAAAAAAACCTCACTCCCTCCACAAAATCAGTTGATTATCTGAAACTAAAAAAATAGACGGCGTTTTAATCTTTAAACTAAAACACATGAAATAAACTATTATGAAAAGAAAATTTTTAAAATTGGATTTTGACAATAGTGATAAGGACCTAATAAGAAGGAAAATATATTGTCTTTATGAAAGCGGAGTTATTCCTACCTTGGGTAAACTAAAAAAGAAGCTAGACGAAGACGAAACCAATATAAATATTAGCCGTGCCACCCTCCATAGAGTTGTTTGTAAAATGGGATTTAAATACCGCAAAATAGACAAAAGACAAGTAGTAATTGAATCGCACAGATTACGCACTTGGAGATTTAATTACCTTCAAGAAATTAAAAGATATAGGTTAGAAAACAGATTCATAATTTACCTTGATGAAACATGGTTCGATACACACGATACAGTTATCTAAATTATGGGTTCATTCCAGTCAAAACTGTCAGACGAAAGCACCTTCAAATAAAGAAAAACGCATTACCAACGTCCCAAACTGCTTGCTGTTGTCTGCAAAGAATATTAAGGATTCTAGCTTGGATTATTATGAGGATAAAAGTGCAAAACTTCTTGAAAACTGATTTAAAAATTATCTTTTAAAAATATTCCAAGCAACAGTGTTATGGTCATGGATAACGCAAGTTACCACAGCCGTCTGCTACACAAAGCACCAGCTTCATCAAGTTCAAAAACTGAAATCCAGGAATATTTGTTAGAAAATGATATTTATTTTGAATTCAGTTACAAAAACGCAACTTTTGAAGTCCTAAATTCATATTTAATTAAAAAACAATATGTATATGATAATTTGGATGAACAGGCTGGCATACTGTCTTACGCTTTCCGTGTCACTGTATGTTTAACCCATAGAGCATTTTGGAACCAAGTAAAATCAAAGATCAGAGCGAAAATGTTACAGCTACTTTAAGTCCCAGTGTTATAAATTTGAAATGTAATTACTAACATACCAGTTAAGAGCTGGAAAATTTACTAAAGCACATTATAAAAATTGAGACTTTACATTTCTATCCAAATCAACATAAATCTATTGTAATTAATCTCAATGATGACTCTTTTAGTGAAACAGAATTAGATTTAGATATTTAGATTTAAAATGTATATTATAGATAATGCATTATAAATAATAATTTTATATTTTTTCTTTGTAATTTTAAGATTATACTTACCTAAATAAACAATAAATTATAAATCTTTATATTATTAAAGTCCGTCCCTAATGTTCTGTCCTTTAATACCTACCGATCCGCAGTTTTATTGCTGTCGGCAGGTATAATCCATAAATGAAGGCAAGAGCTAAGACGGTATACTTTGAGACAGACTATACATTTGTATAAAAGGTTCTCAGGTATCAAGCCGACAGAACTCTCAGCGCTCCATATCTTTATAGCTTGGAATTTTAAAAAATCAGTTTACCACCATATTTTAGACATATTAAGGAAACAATTTATGTTTATGCAAAAAAATAACTTCGATTTTTTGCACCTATCAAACCAGAAAACCCCCTTAACCTTATTATGTTTTCCAGCCAAGGAAAAAAAAATAAAAAAGTCACATGCGGTGTGGGCTTTGAACACTGTAAGTATGTGCATATCAATTCTAGCGTCGTATGTTTAGGATTTACTTGAAACTTAAAATCCACTGGCTTATGTGCATCTATGACAGTCTGCAATGGCTTTTTGTTCTGATTTTTAAGACAACCAAACTTTGATGGTTTAGTATTGTTTTTCTTTATCGGCAATCCCTCTGTACCATTTTTGATATTAACAGCGGCTAGGGAATCAACCAGGCCTACGGAAAAAAATTGACATCGTTTTATTCTTTCTTATTGTAAAACTCCATTGCTTACCTGCAGAGACTTGGGTAAAGTAATATAACACAAAATTAGTAAACAAAATATGGATCTCGACATAAGAAAGCTTTTAAACAAAATTATATTTATTTTTGCCTGGATTTTGTCACATTGACAGTCTTATGACAATTTGTTTTCGAATATTTTGACGGGTCTTTTATTGATTATCAACATCTTTTGGTTATTTTTTGTACGCTCAGGTAATCTTACATCAACAGAAATAGAAATATGAACATATTTATAAATCAAGTTATATTCAAAATGGCATTACAATTAGAACAGTTATGGAATGTATCTGGGCCGAGATGGTTCCTGTCCAAAATTATCTCTTTCTCGGTCTCTGTTGACATCACAAAATAGACAAAAAATATTAGACTTAAGCTAAGAAAGGATTTTGAAAAGGGTATAATGAAGGGGGGGACAAAAGTTTGTGTGAAACTGGTCATTTCATTTCTGGATTCAGAAGTATCGAAAATTGTTATCTAGGTGATTAATTACGATTAAAATTTATCTGTTTTACCATTTGGGAAATTACATATCTTGGGAGTTTAGAATGGAAAGTTTGTATCAAAAAATCGTAACATTTTAAAGTTGTTAATATGGGAGTTGGTAATTCGGTTTCTAAACTTTGTCATTTCTGGATTTAGAAGAATAAAAATTGATATGTAGGCTATTGATTACGCTTTAAAATGATCTGTTTTAAAAAAAATTAATTACATTCCTTTGGGATGAGGGTTAAAATGGTGATGAAAGTTTGTATAAAAAAATGGTCATTTTTAAAGTTGCAAACATGGATGTTTTTGATTAGGCCTTTAATTACCCAGAAAAATTGACAATGGTAGTATTTTTGGAAATTTATTCTCTGAGGGGTTAAAAAGACGAACGAAAGTTGTATGAGAAATAAGTACTAACTATTCACAAATATCATTTATATTATAGAAAATGATAACAAAATATGAAATACGATAAAATAATAATGTTCAATCGCGTGGAGCGTGATGTGATGTGACGTAACGGAGTGTAAAGGGGGCCAGATACCTGACAGCAGACGTTGTTGACGCAGGTATTAAATGTATGAAATTTTTCCTAGAGGACGGGGGAAAAACAGCCAAAATCGCGTAGTCCCAAGGAAGTTTAAAGGTGTATGGAAGGAAGCCCAATGCTATGTCCCATTCGATCAAAAAATGTCCAGCCCAGTATGAAAATAACTGTCAGAGTTGGCCCTGCCGATTCTGCGCAATAACAAAATTCCACGAAATAATTTAATGTGTTGCCTACTTACACACTGATAAATCAGTGTGAAGTTAGCCAACACATTATAATTTTGTGAGAGCCGGAGTATCGTTTTTTGGATTGATCAAAACCTGATTTTAGTGATTGGTGATTAAATTGTGACTATAATTTTGTGTTTATTGTTTGTTACTTATAATATCGTAACAAAATGACTAGAGGTTGGATGGTTTTGTCTTGCAAATCCAAGGGTAACATACCCGTCTTTTTAACTTTAGGTAAGTATTTTTTATCTTTAAATTAGGTGCTTTTTATAAGACGTAACGTTAGGCAACCGAATAAATAATAATATATCAATTATGAATAATAGAAAATGAAAATTTCATAGGAAATAGCAGTGAGAAAAGTAAGGCAATCTTAACTATCTTTTAGATGATTTCCCCAATGTTTGTGTGTTTCTGTGGATTATTAAAAAGAAATAAGGTTTACATTTAGGAATTTTTATTTTGTTTAATAATTTAGTACACTCTTTTAAAGGATCAAAATTATTGATTACTGGGCAGACGAGGCAAATTTAAATATATACAGGTCCCTCTAATTGAATGAAAGGAAGTACAATTTTGGTACGGTTTTGGGGCGCTGATTACAAATCTGAAAAAAATTCGGCAATGTTTCGTTTTCGAGATATTCATCACCAAAATTGAAAATCAAACTAACCTTATTTACATTATTCCTCCTTCTTTTCCACAAAATTCTTGATTTTTACACTAAATTACACACAGTATTTCACAAACACCTTTTAAAAACTTTTTTATGTTTATTTTACACCTTTTTTACACTTTTATTTTTTAAGGAAAGTTCGCAATTTAATGGAAAAAAGATGTAAAATAAATAAAAATACAAGGTTTTAAAAGGTGTTTATAAAATATCGTGTGCCACTTTAGTGTAAAAATCAAGAATTGTTACAAAAAGAAGGGGGAATATAGTGAAACTAAGGTTAGTTTAATTTTCAAATTTGATGATGAAGATCTTGAAACGAAACGTTGCCGAAAAGATATTTTTCAGATTTGTAATCAGCGCCCCAAAAAACCCCTATATACCAAATTTAATCAAAATCGGAGAGGAGGCAACTTTCGAGACAATACCATTTGTTTAAAAATAAATTAGATTTTTGGTTTCTTAATCTTGCATTATCAACTTTTTAAGCTCGACATACTGTACACACATAATATTTAACGGATATTGTTACAATGGATACTCAGGTACCAAAGGTTACTAAACATTTTACCCACTGTTATTCTGTCTCATAAATGTTTGTTATTAGTGAAAAGTATATGCCTAAAAAGCAGTTATAAAAACTTTCACTTTTTAATGTACAACCAGGATCTTAGGATTAGATTAAACTCATTTACACTATCTTGCCCTTCTTTTATCACAAAATTGGTGATAAGTACATAATACTATCATACAATGTTTGAAATTTATTTTAAAAAATCGTGTTTTTATTTATTTACAAAGATTTTTGGTAAAAATACAAAACTTCCAAAAATATCGACCATTTAAATAGAAGGCAGTAAAGTGGCGCCATCTATTCTTTCAATATTATATCAGATGATATAAAATCTAATATTACACAATAATTTTAAATATTCTATAGTAGTATCCTTTAATAACCAACAATTTTGTGCAAAAAATAAAAAAACAGTGAATGTTGGAATTTGACATTTGATGATGTCAATTTTATAGATAGTAACAAAGAATTATGGAAATCCGGCCCTGACCTACTATTCATTGCGTAAATTCCGCAGGGCCAACCCCCCTATTCCCGCTGCCCTGCACGCCTGGACAATTTTGTTCTACAGTATTGGGCTTCCATACACCTTTAAACTTCCTTGCGTAGTCCACGCAAGTAAAGCCTCAAGCAAAATGCTAGCTTTACATAAATATTTTTGGTGAAATATATCTTATACCAAAACAACCAATATTCCCTTTTTTCGTTATTACCCGTATTTCTAAGATGAATGGACTTCACACAGTTTACCCACGTTAATACGGGCTCATCTGGCATCCCACGAACGTCCCGAGGCGAGCTGTTATTTTTAGGAAATAATTCACTTCCACGGTCTAAGGAGAAAATGATTTTTTGGCTCTGGGCGACGCACTAACTGTTCCGTTAAAAGAAAGATGAACTCCGTATTTACGTGTTTCGGTGATATTCTTTCCTGAATTATGTGTGAAAGAGAAAAGCGTGTTCGCGTTCGGTTACATTAAAGCAGATATTTGATATTTTTAAGTGCAGAAAACCAAGGTTATTCTTTAAATTAGCAGGAACTCTAAAAAAAGTGACATAGAAATCCAAACAACCAGTAAATAATATTTTAATTTGAAAATATTTTGTTTATATTGTGTATAATGACAACAGCAATGATAAAAATTTCAGCCTTATTAGTTTAGCATTTCTTTTGTTTTTAAGTGGATTTTCTTTGATTTGCTGGCTAGGCTAGAAATGAAATTTAAAGATAAACTGAGTTTTAGCTTTTAATAAAGTGTGTTTTGTGTCTTTTTAAACGTTCTTAATAACGATTTAAAGAGAGGAAGGGTTAAGTTTTTATTAAAAAAAATATATTTTTTTAATATATGAAGAACATCTTAAGAATATGGTATTAAATTTTGAGGTCAATCGGAGGAAAATTGACGGATTTATGATAGTTTTAATGACCAATGCCCTAACTCAGTTGCGTGAGCGTACAAAACTCTAAATCGATTTCTCCAAACATGTAACTTTTAAAGTCAGTACTACTATTCCGAAAAAACTACTGAACCGATCGTTTTAAAAATTTCTATACATATTTTACATAAAAATAACTATGGGGGCGTCGAGTTTTTTTATTTTTAATTAGTATCAATCTTACAATAACAAATAGGTCGATTTTATTGTCAAAAAATCGTCAATTTAACTACAAAATGATGCAAACAATTTAAAAATTGATAAAATGAAAAAAGTTAGCGTCAATTGAAAGAGAAACGAATCAACTTATTAAAACAAACAAATAATTCAGTGCTGAGGAATCGCGGTAACCGCAAAAAAAATTGTTTTCGAGGCTCCATTGAGAATTGCAATAAAACCGTTTAGCGGAGTGATTTCGTGAGTCTATCGTGTCGTTTTTTTTTTGGCGTAGAACCAGGTCAAACCAGTTAGGTTCCTTTGAGTATGTCACCGGGCACATGAAATCGTATTTTACGACATTTTTTTGTGGTCTCGAACTTTTTAAATTAATAAAAAGTAATTTTTTAAATTAAAAAAAAATATATTTTTCTTCCGTTTCCACCGCCATAACTTTAAAACTAACAAAGATACCAAAATTTTTTTGTGTCAAATTAAAGCTCAAACTGTAGCGCTTTTAACCTTATAAACTGTTTGGGCACAATTTGCACTTTCATGCCTTTAAAAATCAGATAAACTAAAAATATATATTTTTTGTATTGAAATTTTCACCAATCGATAAACTTTTTTATTTTTAAAAATATTTTCATACATGCAGAGAAGAAAATATAGCCAATTAATAGCAAAAGTTTTTGAAAAAAATTTTTTTTCCTAGAGCGTATCGTTTGGCAACAGCGATTTTTTTTTAGACGTAAAAAAGTATTATCGGGACCCAATAGTCCCGCATGCGGATAGCGTGCTTAGTAATACATTAGTAGTGGTGGTTGTCGAAATTTAGAGTGTGCTGTATGTATTTAGAATTTTAAAACAATGAAGCGAATTAATTGTAAAAAAATTGTGCATGATGGATACAAATCTGTTTTACAAAGACCTAGAATACAAGGGTTGTTATCATTACTATCAAGTGCTGAAAAAAGGCAGGACAATCTAGCAAAAGAAATTCTGTTAAAAAAATGTTATTTTAAATGGCGAAATGAAAATAAAATATTATAAAGACTGTCGTAAATCTTACACAGATTCTCAAAACTATTATCATAATTTGCAATCAGACAGTGGCACCGGTCCTTCAAATTATACACTAAACTTAAAAGCGATACTTTTAATATTAGGACAATGTGTTTTTTTGCAACAATGGTAAAAATAAAAAGAAGAAAAGTTAAATAAAAAATCTGTTTAAACAAGAAATTTAAATATCATTATGTACCTACATAGTATAGTTGGTACCAAAGAATATAAACCTCAATAAGAAGCGACATTATTCGAAGTCCCAAAATTTTTAGGAGGGGGCTAAGCTGTTTAACTGTCAACCCGCTGCCGGCAGCTTTTAGTCCGGGATTACAAGTTTCGTTTAGTGCTTTGTTGAGTTTTATGTGCTGTTTCATTCGTTTCGTTCAGTTTTGTGAATATCTTTAAAAAAAAGCACTAAATGTGATACTTGTAAAAATTATAGATCACAATGCGAATCTTTAGATGTTAATTCCTTGTTAATATACAGTGTGGATCAGCCAAATGGAATAAATTCAATATTAAATAAATGGGGGCTTATTCGAAAAAATGCTCGGACATGTCGATTGGTGTTTTTAATTGCGCTTTTTTGAACTAAAACTGTTTATACAGGGTGTGTCATGTGACGGTGACTAGTATCAACTTTCTTAATTTAAATGTAGCCCCAATGTCCTATACCTATCTTCAACTGTTTCGTGAATATTAAACGTTTTCGGGTTTATTGCATCTATTGCCTTGATCTTGCCACTTTCGTGAGGGTTACTTTTGGGCATATACCTACTAGAGGCAGCCGTGCCGCTCGGCTATGCGGCAAGCGTGCGAGAGAGTAAGAAATAGCTGTATAACATTTCTCTCGCGCCTTGTGCTAATTAATTGGCGGAAGGGGTGTATACACCACCGACAAATTAAGAGAGAGAGAGAGAGAGGCTGCCTCTAGTAGGTATATGCACAAAAAGTAACTTTCAAGAAAGTGGCAAGCATGCAAGCACAATACATCTAAAAGCACCTAATATTTTCAAAATAGTTAAAAATAGGTATAGGACATTGTATATGAAATATATCTAGAATATTCTGAAGAATCCAAAAATTGACTAATATACAGGGCGTTGCATTTAAATTAGGAAAGTTAGTGTTGGCCACTATTACATGACACACCCTGTATAAAAAGTATTACTGAAAAAATGCGCAACCAAAAATACCGATAAACGTGTCCGAGTGTTTTTTCGAACACGCTCCCGTTTATTTATTATTGAATTTATTCCATTTGGCTGATACACACTGTATTATAAAGCTTACGACACTACAAAAAACATTCATGGAGCGTTGCAGCACCCTCCCGATTTGTTTATTAAATCCATTTATGATTTGGAACATGCTTTTAAAACTAAGTTTGAAGACATTTGTATAAAACAGGAAGTTTCACATAAACTCTTAATGAAATGGAAAGAATAGAATTTACCCATCCATACAATGATTTCCCAAAAATGTACATTATAAAATAATTTATTAGGCTTAAAATATTTTATACGATGATATACCAATCGTGATCTAAAGTTACCAGTACGGTAACAAGTCGATGTAACTTTTAGATTTTGTCATTTCAATAATAGGCCAGTAAAATTGGGAGTCAACCTCAAACTAATTTGGGACAAGCTAATTTCTGCATTATGCTACTAAAGAAAAGGTGTTTAATATGTATATAAAAATCCCCATACCTGCGACGGGGGGAACTACCCCAAAACCACCCCCAAAGGTGCAAGTTTTGCGTTTTCCTGTATATTTTTTTATTCAACGTTTTTCGGAAAAATGACAAGAGACCTTTTATTTTTTAAACTAAATTCCCTATCGAATGGTATTAAAACGAAGTACCTACAGGGTGGAAAAACTATAGAAACAGATGTCCAAACTTACAAAATATTAGAATATTCTCAAACATTACATATAAATTCGGAGATCTTGGTAGAAAATAACAGCCGGATATTTTTTTAAATACAGCCTTAATTATTATTAATAGAAAGTCAAAACTGATTTATTTAAACCCAATTTAAAATAAGTACTTACACAACAAATAAAAAAAATTGAAAAGGAAACAAAAATTAATAGGTATTAACACTCTTCCGCTGCTAACGAAACATCCATTGCATTATCGAAATACTGCCCCACACATATACTGCAACTTTCGGTGCATGTAATATTAATTTTTTTGCAGCCACAACTTTTTGAATAGCCAAATATGTATCCGCAAAACAAAAGTTTAATAAACAATCTGGAGCTATTTCTTTTATTTATTTTTTTTTGTGGTTCCAAACAACCCCTTACTTTTACCCAACCCCACTATTTAGGAATTAACTTTTTTCCACGCCACATTTAAACCTGCAAATAAACCCTTTTAATGTGATGCTGTGCTGCTTCAGTAGTTGGTGATAGTGTCGATAACTCAAACTTGCTAAATAAGTTTTGTCTAGCAATTACCTGATTATACTTCAGAAATCTGTACTCATTTAAGTTTTTACTTTTAATACTACCATACCACTTTAATATAAATTTTTCACCAACTTCCAATAACTTTTCATGCTCTGGTAATTCACTTTTGAATATTTGGAGTTCACTAGAGAGGACTTTTTCCTTTTCCAAAACAGAGAGTGCGGTTTTTTTTCCTTTCTTATAAAACGCAGATGTCGTGTCACAACGGACATTGCGTGAAGGAACAAAATATTGGAAACGACTGATTTATTTAACTTACGTTTTAATTCGTATATATTTGTTATCCTATTTGATTTTCCTGCTGCACCAGGTCTAAGCATATAAACATTGTCTGTACTACATTGGTCAATGAGTAGAACCATTAAATCTGTATCTTGACCCACTACAATGACAGCCGATTCTACGTCCGCGCTATAGGTTGTGGCAGTGTTCGCAATAAGATAATCTGCATCGCTGTCGGCTTTTAAAACTGAAATACCAGCATTGACTAGTTCTTTAGTTAAAAAGCCTATTAATTTATCTTTATTTGAAGACACTGTTAAAAAATTATTTTGACTTATATTAACTAGGGTTTCCAAATTAAAATTTACTTCTTGACCAGCAGAATATTTAAGTCTTCGAAGGTGCTCTCCAAATTTTGTAGAAAAATTTTCTTTAGCGTACCCATCAAAGATGACGGTACAATCGTTTCCGAAATGATATTGTACATACTTGACATATTGAAATACAATATCTTTAAATTGACGGGTCTGCCACACAACTTTTCTTACTCAAAATCCTCCATCTATAACAAAAATATTTTTACCTTCTGGCAAGACACTAGAAGGGGATAATTTTTTGTCAAAATATTCTAAAAACGAGGATTTTGTATTTTTTCTCATAGATATTTCATCAAAAATTGAACAGGGATATTGCGAAAGCTCATATTTAAAACACTCTTTCCGGTCTTCTTGGCTTTTTGCTACACAAATTATTCTACTAAATAGTTGTACAGGGTTAACCGTAGATTGATTGTTTCATATTTTAACATTTTTATTCATGTGTGCCATTGATAAAACTCGGTCATTTCGTTTCAACTTTAAATCAGCGAAAGCTTTTCCGACGTTGCTTTCTAATAATTTACAACCAACCTCATAAGCTTTATGACAGTTTATATTGCTTGTGGAAAGAAGACCGGAAGACAAGGAAATTAACTGTTTTTTATTCACATCAAATGGAGAATGATCAGAGAACCAATCTAGAATTTTTGTCATGTCACTTTTATCCCTATTAATTCTTGAATCTCTGAGTTCCTTGTGTTGTTCTGAAAAGGTTGGCGTGACACCAGAAAACTTCTCCAAGCAATCACTGATTAATGAACACTGTGGCATAGAAGATATCCATTTTGCAAATGCATTATCTGTAAGTCCTCTGCCCTGCGTTAGACCACCGACAGTTTTAATAGAGCGCATGAGCTCCTGCTCAATTATCATGTCCGACCATGTACCACACCACAGCTTGTCCGTACGTCTGATGGTAAATGCGCCTTCCGAAAAGAATTTTGTGTGTTCGTGAAGGGGCATTACTTCATTCAAATTTGTGTACAACTTTAAAATATTTTGTAGGTATAAGTGAAGAGACTTGGCATACGGTAAATGAGCAGCTGAATGGAAGTAGGGCAGCATTTCTTTACAACAATACATCTGCAAAGAGATATCTCCTAACCTTTCGGATCTAATAAACATTAATGCCAATTCTACTAATTTATAGTATTGTAACCATAGTTTAGCTGTTTCACTAGCAGATGCTAAAGCTTCAAACTTTTCCATAATTTTTTTCCGAATTTTATTTGTTAAAGGCAGAAAGTCCGCGAGTGAATCAAACGAAAAGTGAGCAAAACTTTCTATTAAAATTTCCTCATCTCTGCTATTTTCAAAATCAATGTTTTTACTTACGAGTACCGTTAATGCTAAATATGTTAAAATATGCGCTCTTAACGCACGAGCATATGAATGACCACTCATCATGTGGACAATACTATTTTTGGCATATATTGTGGCCCAGACTCTTCAATTCCGCTTCCATTCATAAAATACCCTATACAACCAAAAAAAGAAATTAAAGTATGAAACCCACCAAGCCTGATGAGTACTTTAGAAAGATCACTTCCCTCAGGTGCTGAGGTAACAATTTCTGATGCCTTCCAAAACAAAGGCTGGTCAAATGTGATTATACACATACTTTGGCCATTTTTTTTGCATTCATTTATTGAAAATGTAATAGCTGTTATATAGAACTAAGATTGTTAGGATCTAAGTTTATGAATGGAACCGGTAAAATACGTGTTTTATTATTGTATTTTCTGATTTTTGTAGAGACATAAAACCGCTCCAAGACGGAGAGGCAGGCGTCTCAAAAATATGACCAGCGTGCCATAAGGTATCATGCAATAAGTAATTTAAATAATTGGATGGCTGAACAATTTCACTTAAATCTGAAAGAAGTAAGCTTTAAAACCTGATTGGGGCGGTTAATATAATTTTTAATTGGCATACAACCAAAGCCGCCACCTTTCTTAAGAACCTCTGAATATTTTTAGGGCGTATAGTGTTATCGCTTACTTTAACAGATTCTGCAGGATATATACAAACTACCCTCCCATGGCATGAAAAGTTTTATGACCATCTAAGGTTCTGGTATTAAAGTCAGCGTTGTCATAAACCCACTGAGTAAAAGCATTTTCCGATATAGTTATTTTATTATGGTCAGATGATTCAAATTTTAATATTTCCGTATAAGATTCACAAAAACCCAGATTAGAAAGTAAGTCTAAAAGATGTCTGGAACCATATCTTCGGTGCAAATGCACTAAACCAAAACGTACTGGTGAGATATCGAACGTTTTCTCACATTAGAAATAATCACGTTTTGTAGAGCAATCGACTTGCAGTCAGATGTGTCTTTAGAAAGTAAAGAATTAACAAATTTTGACAGAGTCTCTGGTAATACCCCTCCGTCCATAATACTTTCACTAGAAGGATATTTTTCCACCTCATACGTTAACCCCCTAATATCTTCTCGTACAATAGCAGCTGCATCCACAATCCTAAGACGTTCAGCCGCCATATCACTTTTCCTACTTTCTACCACTTATCTGATAGCAATTGATGACTTTTCCCTTAAAAGTTAGTACACCCACCTTACCTGGAATTTCTGTTATAATAATTTTTTCACCAAAATAATCCAACAACTTTTTTCATGTACACTCGGGACCAGTTTTCGTTTTTTTCCTGATATATTGCATCTTTGTCCCAACTCATTAATTAAATTGACAATATTCATCTGAATTTTCAATATAGTCGCAAACCTGCTTAAACGCAAGTTGACATCTGTCATCAACAGGGCGACCAGAAGTTTTGTCTGATTTTTGTCAAAAAAAATTTGTAAAACAGTTCTTATGGTATTTAAGCTTCTGCAGCTCCAGGTCATTTTCGTACTTATTCGTCTGTAAACTTCATCTGACCATTCATCTTTTCTCGCTAAACATCGTGACTCAATATTTTGTTTTTTTTTAACGTTTCCACTTGTCGTACCTTTTTTGAGTTAATGTCTTTCTTTGTATTAAGTTTCGTATTACAAAAACAAACAAAACTGTTTAAAGTCAAAAACTAATTCAGACTTGCTTCTAGTTTTTCGTTCTTGTGAAAAACACTTTTCTTTTTTATTATGTTCTGCGGAATTCAAGTTGTTTCACGAGTATAATTCTTTCTGCATTCAACATGTAGTACAAGTTCATTGTTATTCGTAAGTTTTGTCCCCAAGCCCGTCCCTGTATCTTTTACTGCACTCAATGATCTTTGTTATTCCTTTTGTTCTAAGCTTAACTGTCGCTGCGACGGCTAATGCCGATTGACATATCAAACATGTGTCTGACATTACAACAATCTACATCAAGAAAGGAACAATTACAAAAAATATTCAAAATATAAAATATTTGTTTACCTAATTAATATGCAGTTAAATTCAAAATTTAATTTAGTTTAAATCCACCACTTAATAAGTTTATCAATACTTATAAAATAACCCTTTCTAACTACAGAGAACTAAGAAAGCGTGATCATCATGTGATCGTGAAATTATAAATATTCAATGGGGCTTCTACTTTGCCCACCACATGGCACATACGCCTCGGAGGGCAGTATTGTCAGATTGGGCCATATAGCATACAAGAAAAGGGTCAGCCTTTACTTATATGATCATAACTTTTTTGTTTTAATCGGATTTTAATTTTTAAAAAAACGGATTTGTAGCATTTTGTGTCCCGGATAATTTTGTTCTTTATACATTTTTTTAAATTTCAAGCTACTTTAAAGTTATTTGAGTTTAATTAAAGAAAACCCAATATTTTTGTATTTTGACCCAGAATGGGCCAGTTCCCCTCTTGGGATTCATGGGGATTTTTTTCTATATAAAGCCCATGGTATATAGAAAGATCCTGAGAAAATCAGCTTGTCCCAAATTTGTTTGAGGTTGGGGTCTAAATCCCCTTAATTTTACTGGCCTATAAACTGTTTGCCTACTTTTTTTTAAAGTCACTATTTTTCATTTCACCTTGAACATTTAAGCTCTAGCCTTGGCATTTGGCCTTTAAAAAACTAAAATTGTTTATTTTAGTGATGTTTCGAGCCACCTTGATTATCAAGTTCTTCCACTTTATTCTTTCCAAAATATCTACTGAGATTTTTTTCCAAATCATAAACCTACTTTCAAATTTAATTAATTTAATGGGGAACCCTCTTTTTATTAAAGCATGCTGTACATTCTATATTAATATATTCTTACTAAAAAATTTTGTTGTTGTTACCAATATAGGAAATGCTAAATTATATGTTTATGTAAAAAAAAAATTAAAGTACATTGTAGTGTTTTTTTACAGTAAAAATGAAAGGATATACATTTGTAGTAAAGGTAAGTATTAAGGTGTATAGGTACAGTTTTACAAAAAAAACATCCCTCCACTGAATTTTTGACTCCAGAAACCCATAGAACCACATACCTTAAAACATTTTCTCTTTTTCTTTGAAATGGGAGATGTACATCAAGAGTAATTAGCGGAAGCAAAAAACTGTATACTATTCGTTTTTTTCCAAAATGTTATACAGTTAAATTAGTTAGACGTAAAATGGATTACAAAATTTAATTCTGCATAGGTACTCGAAGACCTCAAAAACCATATATTAACACTTACTTATTGTTTTATTACAATTTTGAAATAAAGATTCCTTATAATTATTTTACATCTGTTCACACAAAAATTACATAATATTAATTTTTTTAAGAAAAATTGCAACATTTAATCCCATGTAAACATTCCTTTGCCCAAAACTAATTTTTCTCAAAAATAATCTAATCTTTTTTGAGAATAACCAACCCTTAAAAGACTGCAAAAAAAACTCCTTGAAAGGGACGATTTTCCAGGACTGCAATGTATAGTTATACATATAAATTTTTTTCCCGTGTAAAACTGAATTTTTGCCGTTAATATTTCTTTCAGTGTACCCCCAAGCTGTTTAAGTGTCATTTCGTCTACACGTGACGTCAGAAATTCGTTTCCCATATAACCAATGCTATTGGGAACTTTATGTCGCTTCTTATTGAGGTTTATATTCTTTGTTGGGACACCCGGTACAATTTCCTACCGTCGAACGTCTATCAGATTTATACTCTCGCCATTACCATTACTAAAAACCCTTTTTTTAGGAGGAGTTGCTAAAAGTTTTTTTATACGAAGGCAGGTACATTTGACCAATAAAATGCGTCGAAATTCTGTTATGCAACCAAAAAATTTAACTATCGAAACACTTCTCGACCTTTTTATTGGAGTTGTGATATCCAATCAAAATACAGAATTACCTGACATATATCTATTGTGCCTTTTTTTTCGTAAACATTTTTAAATAAACACGACCATCCCATTTTTTAAACTCTCTTGCTATTGGCTGAATTGATAAAATATTTCTTTCGGAAGGTAGTCCCTTTTTGCGAATAACGTTTGTCGAAATGGCGAACATTTATTTTTCTTTAAGTAATGAAGATTTTTTAAATATATATCTTCCAGTGGCGACTTTTGGCTTTTAAGCAGTGGACCAGGAGAGGAGGGCATGACGGATCTAATCGTCTGCTTGTCATACTCTCCAGGAGACAGGGACACCAGAACACATCAGAACACATATTGTGCTCGTGTCCGGTAGCGACACGAGTAAGAGGAGATGTAAGAACTCTCTCCCAATCTGGTATCGGATTCATTAGAAGTCCGATCCAAGAAAGTTTAAAGGTGTATGGAAGCCCAATGCTATGGCCCATTCGATCAAAAAATGTCCAGCCCAGTATGAAAATAACTGTCAGAGTTGGCCCCGCCGATTCTGCGCAATAACAAAATTCCACGAAATAATTTAATGTGTTGCCTACTTACACACTGATAAATCAGTGTGAAGTTAGCCAACACATTATAATTTTATGAGAGCTGGAGTACCGTTTTTTGGATTGATCAAAACCTTAATATATACAGGTCCCTCTAATTGAATGAAAGGAAGTACAATTTTGGTACGGTTTTTTGGGGCGCTGATTACAAATCTAAAAAAAAATTCGGCAATGTTTCGTTTTCTAGTCATCATCAAAATTGAAAATCAAACTAACCTTATTTACACTATTCCTCCTTTTTTTTGCACAAAATTCTTGATTTTTACACTAAATTGGCACACAATATTTCACAAACACCTTTTAAAAACTTTTTTTTATGTTTATTTTACACCTTTTTACACTTTTATTTTTAAGCAAATATGACTGCTGCCTTTTACTTAAAAGTTCGCAATTTAATGGAAAAAAGATGTAAAATAAATAAAAATACAAGGTTTTTAAAGGTGTTTATAAAATATTGTATGCCACTTTAGTGTAAAAATCAAGAATTGTGTACAAAAAAAAGGGAGAATATAGTGAAAATGAAGTTAGTTTAATTTTCAACTTTGATGATGAAGATCTCGGAAACGAAACGTTGCCAAAAGATATTTTTCAGATTTGTAATCAGCGCCCCAAAAAACCCCTGTATACCAAATTTGATCAAAATCGGAGAGGAGGCAACTTTCGAGACAATACCATTTGTTTAAAAATAAATTAGATTTTTTCTTAATCTTGCATTATCAACTTTTTAAGCTCGACACACATAATATTTAACAGATACTGTTACAATGGATACTCAGGTACCAAAGGTTACTAAACATTTTTAACCACTGTTATTCTGTCTCATGAATGTTTGTTATTAGTGAAAAGTATATGCCTAAAAAGCAGTTATAAAAATTTTCACTTTTTAATGTACAACCACAATCTTAGGATTAGATTAAACTCATTTACACTATCTTGCCCTTCTTTTATCACAAAATTGGTGATTAGTACATGAGAATATCATACAATGTTTGAAATTTATTTTTTAAAAATCGTGTTTTTATTTATTTACAAAGATTTTTGGTAAAAATA
Source organism: Listronotus oregonensis (assembly GCA_019359885.1). NCBI lineage: Eukaryota > Metazoa > Arthropoda > Insecta > Coleoptera > Curculionidae > Listronotus > Listronotus oregonensis. The sequence continues at coordinate 37,829 of JAHBCN010004531.1, forward strand.
CAAAACGCCCAAAAATATCGACCATTTAAATAGAAGGCTGTAAAGTCAAAGAATATAAACCTCAATAGGAAGCGACATTATTCGAAGTCCCAAAATTTTTAGGAGGGGGCAGAGCTGTTTAACTGTCAACCCGCTGGCGGCAGCTATTAGTCCGGGATTACATGTTTCGTTTATTGCTTTGTTGAGTTTTATGTGCTGTTTCATTCGTTTCGTTCAGTTTTGTGGATATCTTTAAAAAAAAAGCACTAAATGTGCATAGTATTTGTGATATTTGTAAAAACTATAGATCACAATGCGAATCTTTAGATGTTAATTCTTTGTTACTATACAGTGTGGATCAGCCAAATGGAATAAATTCAATATTAAATAAATGAGGGCTTATTCAAAAAAATGCTTGGACATGTCGATTGGTTTTTTTAATTGCGCATTTTTTTCAACTAAAACTGTTTATGGTGTGTCATGTGACGGTGGCCAGTATCAACTTTCTTAATTTAAATGCAACACCCTGTATATTATTCAATTTTTGGTTTTTTCAAAGCATTCTAGACATATTTTATGTACAATGTCCTATACCTATCTTCAACTTTTTCGCAAATATTAAGCATTTTCAGTTTTATTGCATCTATTGCCTTTGCATCTTTGCCACTTTCGTGCGGGTTACTTTCTTTACTTACTACTAGAGGCAGCCGTGCCGCTCGGCTGTGCGGACAAGCGTGCGAGAGAGTAAGAAGAATACCTGTATAACATTTCTCTCGCGCCTTGTGCTGATTAATTGGCGGAAGGGGTGTATACACCGCCGACAAATTAAGAGAGAGAGAGGGGAGAGAGGTTATACACCTATTCTTGCTTCTCTCTCGCACGCTTGTTCCCAAGGCTGTCTCTAGTAGGTATATGCACAAAAAGTAACTTTCAAGAACGTGGCAAGCATGCAAGCACAATACATCTAAAAGCACCTAATATTTCCAAAATAGTTAAAAATAGGTATATGACATTGTACATGAAATATATCTAGAATATTCTGAATAATCCTAAAATTGACTAATATACAGGGCGTTGCATTTAAATTAGGAAAGTTAGTGTTCGCCACTATTACATGACACACCCGTATAAAAAGTATTTACTGAAAAAATGCGCAACCAAAAATACCGATACACGTGTCTAAGTGTTTTTTGAACACGCCCTTTTTTATTTTGAATTTATTCCATTTGGCTGATAAAACTGTATTAAACTTACGACACTACAAAAAACATTTATGGAGCGTTGCAGCACCCTCCCGTTTATTAAATATGTTTATGATTTGGAACATGCTTTTAAAACTAAGTTTGAAGACATTTGTATAAAACAGGAAGTTTCACATAAACTCTTAAATGAAATGGAAAGAATAGGATTTACCCATCCATGCAATGATTTCCCAAAAATGTACATTATAAAATAATTTATTAGGCTTAAAATATTTTATACGATAAAGTATACCAATCGTGATCTAAAGTACCAGTAAAAAAATAAGAAAACTAAAAATTATATCACACATATAATCAATTTATAGTCACGGTAACAAGTCGATGTAACTTTCGGATTTTGTCATTTCAATAAACTGTTTGCCTACTTTTTTTTAAAAAGTCGCTATTTTTCATCTCACCTTGAACATTCAAGCTCTAGCCTTGGCATTTAGCTTATAAAAAACTAAAATTGTTTATTTTAGCGATGTTTCGAGCCACCTTGATTATCAAGTTCTTTCACTCTATTCTTTCCAAAATATCTACTGAGATTTTTTTCCAGATCATAAACCTACTTTCAAATTTAGTTAATTTCATGGGGAACCCTTTTTTTATTAAAGCATGCTGTACATTGTATATTAATATATTCTTACTAAAAAATTTTGTTGTTGTTAGCAATATAGGAAATGCTAAATTATATGTTTATGTAATAAAAAAATTAAAGTACATTGTAGTGTTTTTTTACAGCAAAAATGAGAAGATATACATTTATAGTAAAGGTAAGTATTAAGGTTTATAGGTACCGTTTTACAAAAAAAACATCCCTCCACTGAATGTTTGACCCCAGAAACCCATAGAATCACATACCTTAAAACTTTTTTCTCTTTTTCTTTGAAATGGGAGATGTACATCAAGAGTAATTAGCGGAAGCAAAAACTGTATACTATTCGTTTTTTTCCAAAATGTTATACAGTCAAATTAGTTAGACGTAAAATGGATTACAAAATTTAATTCTGCATAGGTACTCGAAGACCTCAAAAACCATATATTAACACTTACTTATTGTTTTATTACAATTTTGAAATAAAGATTTCTTATAATTATTTTGCAACTGTTCACATAAAAATTACATAAGATTAATTTTTTAAGAAAAATTCCAACATTTAATCCCTGTAAACATCGCTTTGCCCAAAACTAATTTTTCTCAAAAATAATCTAATCTTTTTTGAGAATAACCAACCCTAAAAAGGCTGGAAAAAACTCCTTGAAAGGGACGATTTTTCAGGACTGCAATGTATAGTTATACATATAAATTTTTTTTCCCGTGTAAAACTGAATTTTCACCGTTGATTTTTCTCTCAGTGTACCCCCAAGCTGTTTAAGTCTCATTCCGTCTACACGTGACGTCAGAAATTTGTTTCCCATATAACCAATGCTATTGGGAACTTTATGTCGCTTCTTATTGAGGTTTATATTCTTTGGTTGGTACCTTTATATTTTGTACTGAAACAGAATACGAATTTCAATTTTATCCTTATAAATCATGTTTAGGGTATTTATTTTTTTACATAGTAATGAATCTTTTTAGTTAGTAGAAAAGCTACCTATCAAAAAAGTAATAAAGCTGCCAGGAATGGAGACGACATTAATATGATATCTAAATTACGTGGCTATAAAGATTTATTTGCGTTTGATGAGGAATATCATAAATTATGGTACAGCCACTACATCTCTGAAAGAAACATAAAATCGCACAAAAATAGGAAAACGGTTTCCGAACCTACCCGAAAATAGTTCGACAATATCTACCTTTTCTGCAAGTATTGGTAGTGATGTTCAGATAGATCTTTTACTTCCTAAAGAAATGTCCAAAATTTAAACTTTATTAAGAGCTGCTGCCACAATACGTAGTGCAATGGCTTTATGTCAACCCAAAATTGAATTTCCAACATGTACTTGTGTGAAAGAAGACTAAAATGTTGTAAGGAGTGTAAATTTCGTTCCTGCAATATCATTATTAAAGATTTTAAGGCAGAAATGGATTAAATTTACGTAAATGCTACTAATGAAGCGCCTAAATAACTACTTACATATTACATTTTTGGGTCTGTAAAAAAAATCACCCACGGAATTGGACGATTTTTAAATTTGCAATGTAAAATATACTTTAAGTATTATTATTTAAGGCAAAAAAATGCGGATGATGTGCTTTTCACCAAGAAAAGCGCAATAAAAATTCTAAAAATTGGTCATTATTTGACATTTTATTTTAACTATTTACGATTTACATGTAATAAATTCATGCATCGCTTCAAGACGTTTACAGTGTTGCTAAACGGAAATATTATTAATTTATAATAAAAAACTTTGCCGTTACCATAAGGATAATTTTCATTAAATCAAAAATATTTGAAATTCAAGCCAGTTACAAATATAATTAGGGAAAATAAAAAGCCGCTTTAACTAACCAGCACTAATCATGACCGACCAGAACGGCGCATTTATAATAAAAAAAATTACAATTTAACGAGGAAAACCTAACCGGAACTAACCAGAACTAGATCATAGTTTGAAAGTTGTTGTTTGTTAGTTCTGATTAGTTTTTTATATAAAAAACAACCTTTAATAATAACAAATTATTACAAAAAGTCTGGCATCATTGCTTATTCAAGCAGCCTTCAGACATGTCAAAGAATAGCATCGTATCATGTCTTTATATGGAAAAAAAAGAAATATATATTCCTGTGTAAAAAGACGTTTAACGAAGCCCTAATTTATATTTTATGTATGTACTATATTTCTCAAATTTAATTAAAAGACATAAAGCATCCGCAATTTTTTGTTGCTAAAAATGTTTAAAAAATAATGAAGTTTTGAATGTATAATCAAAAAAATAACGAATCCCGTGGGTGGTTTTCTTTACCAGCAACCAATAAAAAAAGTTGAATAAACCTACTAATTAGGTGGGTTATTAATAACAATGATTGATATTTTTGTATGGGTTTAAAAATCTACCCACCTGTTTTGGATATTTAATTTTTTTTCTTTTCTAAACAACTTATGCAGCCCTTAGATCTGTGTTTAAACCTGTTGATTCAACTTTAACTACCTACACTTCCACCGGACCGTAAGATCTTTGTAGTCGGCCGGCTCGCTAAGCCAAGCGCGCAAAAATATTACTTTGGCCGTTAAAAAAATATCACTGACTCAATACTATAAAAGGAATCTAAAAAAATTTTGTTTTAAAAACTTTTTTTAAATATTAGCTACAATTTGTACGCAGCATGTATGGTATAAATTTTCAATAATAAACTTTTTTCTCGATTGCCTAAAATTACGCTACTAAAAATAACAATTTTGAGTTTCGCACTCTTTTATAAATTTAACAAAAAAATATCAGCTTCAAGTGGGACGTTGTTTGAAGCGCTATTGTGTCTATTTTAATCTAAAAAAAAATTTACTTGATTGCATGAATATTATTAAAGATATAGCAGTGGAGAAGTTAAAATACGTGTTTTATTGAAAACCGAATTTTTTTGGGTTTTTTCGAAATAAAAAGGTCTCGACCACTAAAAAATGTCGTAAAAAGTGATTTCGTGTACACGATTACCTTATTAAAGAATCCCACTAAGTCTGGTTTGGTTCTACGCCGGTTTTTTTTTCTCAATAACTAAGCGACTTTTCTTCCAAATTTTACTCCACTAGTTATTTCAACAATATACATATACATTACATTATAACAAACTTTACTCCTTTACCTTAACTTGCCCATAGTACGAACAAATGCAAATTTTTGGCAACTGAACGAGGGGTTGGAACGTCAGACTACGGGAGGGTGGTCTTTTTTTTCGGGAAATTAGAGATACAGTGCACAGAAGTTCGTTACTAGGTCAGATGTTGTCATTCATGAAGTCAAGATGGCCGAACACGAAGAGCCAGGGGTACAGGACGAAGTCGCAGAACAACGGAACGTACAGATCTTTGCCTGAGATTATTGGCTTTAAGTGATCACTTTTCCACTACTAGGGCAATAGACATTAGAGGTTATGTTGAGGGCAAGCGCATCCGCCATGTTAAAAAGAGACGCAGGCAATAAAAAAATTTGGGCACTTTTTGTAAATCTGGCTGGCAACAAGCATTATCACCTCTCTCAGTGCAATTATGGAATCGTAAAAAATCCGTCAAGATCAGCGGGTAACGTTTTAGGTGCGTCTATACTCAGTCACGCTGCTCCGTGACTTTAAAACTAGGGGGTTCCCCCTTATAAATTAGAATATTCTATTCTATTCTATTCTATTCTATTCTATTCTATTCTATTCTATAATTAATAATATTGATCACTTCAACTGCAATCAAAAAAAATATTTCTTTTTATAACGTACAAACTTTATTATTATTAGTCAATATTAGGGATAACATTGGCTTTTCCACCAACTTCCCCACCGAGGAAATCACCTGACGCCAGCGGCGTTGCCGGTTGCAGCAGCTATTATAAAGTCTGTAGTTGACGAAGAATGCATAAAATTACCTAGAAGAGTTTCACGACAGCAGATTCGTTTTATGTCTTGGTAGCTACTGCAGAAGAATATTTTCGAATCACAATTGCAATTCCTTTTTTTGATCACTTTATCAAAGAGCTACTTTTTTTAATTCCTAACCTCCCCCAAATTATGGTCCAGATACGGCCCTGCTTACAGTAAAATCCCACAATTGCGTCCAGTTATGACGTTGGTTGAAGTGCCATGGTCGTCCTCAAGGAAGAAATAAAGCTAAATTAGTTGAAAGGTTAGGATAATAATAATTTAGATATCAAGTAGAACTGCATTCTACTTGTAATAGTAATAAGTAAAAGTAATTACAGAAGAGAAAAAATACTTATTTTTTCTATGTTTTAAGGGCCAAAAACGCTTTGCATAATTGTGTGCTAGTAGCTCCAGGTCCTAATAAAGGAAAATAGTTGAAGAAGGAAGTTAAAAAAAACCAAAATCATGAAGCAGCTAGCACCAATTTGAGTTTTCCAGATGTGTGGCAAAATTTTCATCAAACGATTTACCAAAATCATTTAGTGAAGCCTTAATTTATGGTTATTTAATTTCATCTTGCATAGTAGAAAAAGAAAATTTTAATTCTTGTGTTAAGGAAAATAAGTCAAATTTATTAGATTATTGTACAGCTAAGCCTTTAAAAAGTGGAAAGCTATATGTTGACAGTAACCATGTTACAGATATTTTTGATTTAAAAACACCACAGAATATTTATTGCCTAAAAAGTAAAATCTAGCCCATTATTTATTTTAATTAAAATATCTGTATTAGTATTTTATTTTATAAGCACAATAATTTGGGTTAAACTGTTTAAAAAAAAATAATTATTATTACTTGTTTTATTGGATTTTTCTTTTTATAAACATATGCTCTGCTCAAACATTTGCAAATAAAGTGCCCGAAAAACATGGCGGAAGTTGGGGCATGCGCACAAAAAATGTTCAACTTTTACAAGGCCTATTGCAAAACAACCATTAATACCAGAACATCGACGTAATCGACTTGAGTGGTAAAAAAACGGTTATTGGGGGACCCGGAATGGAACACAATAGTCTGTAGTGATGGGTCCCGATTTTGTTTGGGCCTGCATGATGGCGACATGAAGAAGGCGTGGTGAACGCTGTGATCCGCAATATTTTATTGAACGAAATGTTTATAACACTGTTGAAATATTGGTATGGAGTACGGTCTCCCAAATAATTATTTATAATATTTCTAAGATAAAACAATGTTTACTGAGTGTTCAGGTTTTTATGTCACCTAGTATGCATTGAGATACCGTGTTTTTACCCAATTCTTACAGCAACTTTTAAAACAAGCGTTGAAAGTTTCTGGTAGCATTTATATTCACTCTGTATACCCCATACTCTTCAGCTATGTCACACCAATAAATTCACGCCACAAAATCAGCGGTATCTGCCATACGCGATTCATTTGTTTACTAAACTACCATAAATTTGTACTCCGCGGGCGATTTTTTTATTATAAATTGCTGACGATCGCATGAAAAACGGCCGCAGATAAACAATTAGATTGAAATCCGGGTCGACATCGCATATCGCATCGAAATGTGAAGTTTACATATGACCGAGTATTACGAAGGCATTTTTAATATTTTTATTGGGGCATTAAGGTAATGGGGTATTTATCATGCCTAAATTACTTATTTGGATACTGACTTTTTATTTTTAGCAAACTTTTGCGCACGCTTGTAGTGTGTATATTACACAAAAAGATTAAGTGTGTTTTCACCCTATCATATCTTCGTTATTGTTTGTTGTACAGGTATGAGATTTGGTACGTAAATTCACATAAGTATTCTAATCATCTGTGGAGAAATTAAGAAAGTTATGTCAAGTAGTTTCTGAGATATTCTACTTTGAAAATCACTTATTTTATTACTGACTGACTGAGTAGTGTTGTAAATAGAAATATTTCCAGTGGAAATATTTCCGTGGAAATGGGAAGATTAAAAATTTCCAAACGTGTATCGGATTGGAAATATTTTCAAATATATGGTTCCGGAAATTTTCCAGCAATATGACTGAGCAACCGATAAATTTGTTTAAAAGCTACTAATAACAAGAATAGGAAATAATCGAGGATGTTAGATTGTGGTTTGTACCAAAATACAGAAATAAAGTAATTAACTAAAATAGTTATTTTCCTAACAAGTGCGAAAAGTGATACTTTTTCTCACGCGGATGCCGTTACACGAACGACGCGCAGTGGAGTTCGGGTAAGCAACCAAAAGCGGAAATAGTTATTTTCCTTCGCGGGCGGAGTTCGGGCAAGCAGTCAAGTGCGGAAAAGTCACTTTGCGCAAGCGTTAGGAACAAAATTTTTCCTACGAGCGTCAGATAATACCAATATTAAAGCAATGATTATTTTTTAAATTATGTTTAATCTAAAAGTACTACAACATATTTATAAATGGGAATTATTTGTTGATATCATTTACAACAAAAGAACAGTTATTAGCATATTGTAAATTAATTGCAGAACCTGTAATTTCATTTAGCGGGTGGCTTATGGAAGCGCTTATTGTTGGCTTGATGAAGGTTGACTTAGCTCAGGAGGGGAGTTGTTCATGGTCAATATTGTATTCGACATATTCTTTTTCTGATTTGTGGATTCATCAATGTAGCTCTCAGCTACAGCCGTTAATTTCCAGCCCCCAAGTCGCTTGACATTGGTAATTCCTTCTCCAGAATAAAACATAGTCGCAGAGGATCGACGAAAACTATGTCCAGTGTACTCTTGTGGATTTTTTAATTTTAGGTATGCAGCAATTTCTGAAGGCATTTTACCTATTGAATTTATTCCCACACATTGCGTACTGCATGCTCCTTGTTTATACTGGACAAAAAACATCTGTGTGGGGTATGTGGTTTTTACAAATTTGCATATTTACGGTTCAATTGCAGATAAAGTCCGTTATTTGTTTCATCGGACACTAAAAAGATTCTGGAAGTGTTATTTTTACTGTCAGGAATTTTCACCACTATCAAATTTTCATTATCCTGTATGTCATCAATCATTATTTTTGTAAGTTCATCTCTCCTACAAGCACCGACTAATCCAAAAATTGTAGCCTTTATTAGAAGGTAAATATGTAGTGATGTTAGCTTGAAATATGAACTTAAATCAAGGTTCCTTTTCACTTTGAGGACACATTTTAACATAGAGTACTTACTCCATAAAGTATTAGGTTTATATGTTTTTGCAATCCGCAAAATAGGCCAAGAACACTTCTTTCTTTAATACTTTTTGTCCCCTTGCTGGAGCACCAGTTTTCGAAATGACTATATTGATTCTCATATTTTTCACGAGATTTTGCTGGTAATAAATTCAAACTTACGGTATTTGCTGCATCCAGGATAGAATCTGCAGCTCCTCATCGGAACTACTCATTTTAAATAATTATTTTTGTCGATTTTTATTTAATTAAAAAAAAACTATGACGCCTTTCATTAAAAATGCTTGTTTGTATTGAAATTCATTTGTGCAATTGCTTGTTCATATGAAAACGAAGAAAAATCTGACGTGTTAAAATCACCAAGATTACATATTGTTGCTTGACTTGTCATAATCATTTATTATTATTATACAGGGTAATTAAAAATGTTTTTTTTGTGTTTTAGTTGAAATATTGAAAATTCCGAAGTAACAAACAAAAAAGAGAATAAACTAAAACTTGCAATGGCTTCGTATATTGCATGAAACAGCCTACAATTACTAAAATACATATAAATCTTGCTTACCTGTAAGATTTTAGAGTAGTTTTACTTTTCCGCACGGCGTGCAGAAAAGTTCACTTTTCAGTACGGTGCGGAAAAGAGCAACTTTCCGCACTCAAATGCGTGCGGAAAAAGTGGACTTTTCCGCACGCTCGTAGGAAAAGTTACTTTCCGCAAGTGTTAGAAACAATATTTTTTCTACAAGTGAGAGGAAAAACCAATATAATTTTAAAGATTTATGATTAAAATATGATTTATTAATGATGGAATTTATACACTAATTATTATTATTATTAACATTTATAGTAAAACTGCAATTGATCGCGTTTTGCAAATTTATTGCTGATGCGAGTTGCTTTTCTGTGGAAAACGATGAAGGCGGCGGCGTTGGGTTCTTGATGAGCCAATCTTTTGCAACTATAAAAGTAGTTTCTTAAACCGAGAGGTTTAGTACGGTGGAAGATGGCATTGACTGTTGTTTCTGGATAGTGGAAGCTGTTTCGGTAAAATTGAGTATTTTGTTTGAAATATCCTTTCTAAAATTTGTTGAATTCTCGAGGTATCCTTCAGCGACTGATGTAGACTTTCAGCCTCCAAGACGTTTAATGTTGACTATTTGGTCTCCGGAGTTTGCGAGAAATGTTGCAGAGGACCGGCGAAAGCCCAGTATACAATTTTGGGTTAGGAAGTTTGAGATAGGCCGCTATTTCCGATGGCATTTTTTCGAAGGCATTAATGCCGATACATTGTACTGTACACACTCCGTGTTTATAGTTCACAAAAAATTGCCTATGTGGTGTTGTCGGCTTTCTTAAACTGGTATACTTTTTATATAGATTCAAAAATTTCTCCAGAAATGACAATGCTTATAGAGCTGTGATTTTTTGAGTCTGGGATGTCTATCAATACTAAATTTCCTTGATCTTCAATATGGTCCAGTAATGGGTTTACATATTTTTGATAAATAAGAGAAAAAGGCCAGAAAAATATCTTCTTTAAAAGACTTCACACCCTTACTTTGACACCAGCTCTCAAACATAACAAATTCTTTTTCATACCTATGACGAGATTTCATGGGCAGGAGATCTATACTTGCTATTTCTGCTGCTTCGAAAATCGATGCTGGTAAATCTTCGTCAGAATCCATTAAAAATGTTTCTCCAATTTGGTTGAAAAATGCGTGACAGAAAATTAATTTTTGATAGATGAAGTTATTAAAAATATGTACTTACATTTGGTAAATTAGGATTATTTTATTTTATTTAGTAAATGTTATAAAAAGACTGCAAAATTACAGCAAAATTCAGTTTTTTCAAATATATAAATATTCTAAGCAAAATTATGCATTATTTTAAAATGAGATAATAATTTATGTTCCAAAAACTAAAAGATTTTACTTTTTCACACTGGTGCGGAAAAGTGCTATTTTCGCACGAAGATTCGTGCGGATAAGTATAGTTTTTCACACGCTTATGGAAAAAAATATTTGTCATAAGCAATTTATTTCCTTTTTTGTCTTGATTATAATTCTTATATTAAAGTAAAAGATGCTTCATTTCCATACCATCTTACGAGAGCAACCTAAAAATTACAGGTTGGGTTTGTTATGGGATTTTAATAGTGTGTTTGGGATGCCCACGGGTGAATGATATTTTTCACTACCTTTTACATGTTGTGCAAGCTAATGGGTTCCTGGTTCCCAGCATAAGCGACGAGGTAAAAATTACTGTCTTAAAATGTAGAATGGGTATAAATAGCAATAATTTTTAATAGGATAAAGTAAGTAGAATTGTCGCAAAATCAGATTCAGTTAAGTTGGACAAAGTCGATAAAAATCTCTTAAGAGAAAACTTTTCTTCATCCTTGATATTTAAAGACACTGAAAAGAAGTGGATTAAAAATTCTGGCGGAGGAAAAATCTGAAGCTTTGGCAAAATAATGAAATATAATAAAATGTAGTACCTATAAAGGACAACTTATAAACTGGACGTTTCGTTAAGCTGCTATTGCAGTTCCCGTCCGCAAGTTAGACTTATGGCGTTAAATACAATCATTTATAAATGTCGTCGCTGCAGTTGTCGTTCGACTTTCGGCGAAAGCTAAACGGCAACAACAATGAAACGTTAAGTTTATAAATTGACGGTAATGCTTTAAAGACAACAGTTTTACTCAATATAAAAAATCTTATTAGGTACATTTAGGATTCTTGAAAATATTGAAACTTAGTTCTTATACCTAAAGTCCAAAATTTCTGTCAGTGACTCTTTTAATACCGGCCACCCAACCGATTTAGCGGGTGAATAAAATCTTTAAAACCAGTAAATGATTTTTAAGCCATGGTATACTCTTTCCGCTCAAATAACAGTGAACCGGCCAAAAGTTTCATCGCCACGTTGTTTATTTCGCAAGAATTAAATCACCAGCTAAGCGATCGCACTTAAAATAGCACGCCAATATGTATTGAAATCATTGTTATCAGAAGACAATAAAAGTGGCAACATACATTCCTTAGTTTACAACTTGAAGACTTGAAAATAAGCGTATCGACAGGGTTTCGTGCTGTTCGATGATTTTATTTAAGTTATTATTGATTATGGAAAATTTTCAAGTTTAAATTTAATTGCTATACGGGGTATTTTCTAAATATATAAATTTCTAATAATTGTAGTATATAGATATTGTTTTTGCCAATTTTACAATAGTTTATCTTATTTAGTGTATATAATTGTATATAAAGATTTAGTGTTGTTAAGGCAATTCTGTAAACTATGAATTTAACCAACCTTTAACTAGTTATCCGCCTACAAAAAAGCTCAGAACGTTAAAAGAACGAATAAGGGTTTAAAAAATGTTTACCAGGGGAATTGAGAACGAAATCCAGAACTAACCACTTTGGATGCTGTATTTTTAACAAAATTTTTTTCCCACGGTATTCAGAGTTTTAAAAGGCAAAAAAATCAATATTAGTAATTATTCGGATACGGGAAAAATGCGATTTTCGCTATTTTTTGACACTTTTCTTTTCGATTGTTAAACATGAATCAGAAGCTGTTTTTGGTGCCTCTTATAGCATTTAAAAATAATAATAATTGAATTGTTAAATTCCATTTTTACGACATATTCCTTTAAATTCTGTCATTTGCACGAAAACATATTTAAAAAACTCATATATGTTAATATTAAAAAAAAAACATTTAAAAAAGTAAGAAAAAACCTTTTAATTTTAATAAAAAAGTAGGTGAAAGTTTACGCCCGAATTCAACTCGAAATTTAAAATGTTGACCTGTTACCAGGTTGTATAGGTTTCTTTATGACATTTTTATAAGGTATGAACCCTTTTTCGCCCCGCCCGCAATGTTTGATCAAAAATATTCTCGATATAAATCTAAATATGGAAACGAAAGACCCGAAAAGTTATTGGATTCTACAAGCTGATGATCTCAGAGCTTTGTGTTCCTTTATGTAGTGGATATTTTTATGAAGCAATGCGGTGAATATCGTATTTAATATTGAAATTGCAAATCGGTGGTGAATTGCCAATAAAATTTAAGTAAAAATGTATTTTTTTTTGGAGGATCATTGAAAAATCGCCAAAAAAGTCAAATTTGTGTTCTATGACCTCAAAATAGGTGGTGCAAAATTAACAAAAAAATACATTTTTCATTAATTCAATAATACCAAAAATATGTTGTTACTAATTTAAAGGGTTGATGAAAATGTGAGAAAATAACTTTTGATTGAAAAAAATATTTTCATGTTTTGACGAAATTTTATCATTTATTTTCTAAAATGATACGCCACTGAATTGATTCCCTGACCCCACAAACCCGGGGCACTCTAAAAGCGAGTGATCGTCATTGAAAAGAAATTTTGGACTTGAAGTATAGTAATACATACCTACTTATTAATAAAAATAAAACAATGTATAAGCGTCTAATATTATTACTGTTTTCATGCTTCTAATAATTATATTTAAATGTTTTGTTAAATAAAAACATTGTTGTCATAGATAATAAGTATTTTTATTGTTTGGCCTTCTTAGGAACATTTTGGCCTTACAAAGAATGGACCGTTTTGGTCGATTTAATATTTTTAGTATATCGTCATAAAAGCTATTAAGGATTTATTTGTTATTGATATAATACTCAATAAAATTATTTTTTAAACATTTTTACTAATACATTCTGAGTTTTACGATATTGTTCAAGTAACATTCGTTGAGTAGTTAATAATTGAAAATGTTATTTTAAAAATTTAACGTTTGATATTAATAAAAAAAATATATGCACTTTCAGTAGAACTAGATATTTTTAGTGATGAGAAGAAGACCAATACCAAAACTTGGCTAGTCTTGGTCTTGGTCTGGTCTTGCAAGTCTGGGCTTGGTCTTGGTCTTAAGCCCAAAGAAGGTCTTGGTCTTGGTCTTGTCTTGCATCACCCGGTCTTGGTCTTGGTCTTGGTCTTGCTAAGAGTCTTGCTGGTCTTGCTTTTTGGATAGTAAAATTTTAAACAAAAGAATTAAAAAAAATATATATTTTTAATACTTTCAAATAAAAAAGATGGAGACTTATATTTTTGCTTTAAAATTTTAAAATATACCAAATTTTAACCTTACATGTACATTTTGAATTATTTGATTAAAAAGGATATTTTTAAATGTAGGGGTTTATTTATTTATAGCGCTTCATTTTAGTGATGGGAAATTTTAAATTTTTTCTTTGAAGAAGCATATAAAATTTACAATACTAAGACTCTGAGGGCAGAAAAAACTTTTAATTTCAACCAGATGTGAAATTGAATGAAAATGATTCTGATATGTTAACATTGGTTTCTAATTCAAAAAAAGGGTATTTAGAAAGCTTTTCATTTCAAATAAATTTGTTCAAATTAAGTCAAACATTTGCCGTACAAAGTTTGTACAAATACTTGTAAACATTCTGCATATACTAGGTGGCTCGATAGTGCGACAAAGATCGATATATCCAAAACTGTTTATAGGGTAAAAACTGAATATTAAAAATTATAGGAAAAAAGGGCGAAATGTAAAATAATTTTTCATTTCAGAATTTTTTAAAAAAACCACCACCACTCAAGAAAACTTCCTTATTTTTAGCTTTTAACCTAAAATAGAAAAAATTTTAGCAAAAAAACATTAAAAAAAAGCTTCCCTGTATATAATGCTGGAAAATCTTGAAACTGTCAACAAAATATAGGTACAATGTCGACGTAGATGGTTTTTTATATATCATTTTCGATTTTATACTTTTGGATTGTTTTGACTTTTCCGTCTAAACCGGAAGTGAAATTTAAAACCATTTATGAAAAAAGTATTCATAGAAAATGACAAATATTTTTTTTATTAAACCATCACTTTTACATTTATATCTTAGTTTAAAGGAGCAATTAATGATGCCACTTTTCAGTGTGGCACAAAATAATGTTTCCTGGATTTTGGAAATTTTTGATCCAGTAAGAGGCGTCACTAGATACCAAATTTAAAAAAAAACATTTAGAATAGGTAAGTAATTTTCAGCTTCTATAACTTTTGTACTCTTAGTTTTTCTCTGTCGTAAAGGTTTTGGATATCGAGCTTTGTCGGACCATTGAATCTTATTATTTTTTTAAACATGTTACTGAATCTACTAGTATCGTTTCTAGATAATTTTATTAAAAAACGAAGTGATTGATTTAATTATTATTTTATTAAAAAACCTGTTACTCATAAAATAATCGCCTTTTAGGATATCTCGCACATTTTTTTTCATGTCTGTATGAAATACCTCTGTATATTGAATATAAAAATTAAATATTATAATTTAAAAAAAGTGACAAAAATGCAAGAGTCTTGAGGTTGGTCTGGGTCTTGCGTAGTCTTGCACCCTCGGTCTTGGTCTTGGTCTTGATACCCCGGTCTTGGTCTTGGTTTTTGCAAGCGAAAAGGGGATCTTGGTCTTGGTCCTCGGTCTTGGTCTTGCTGCAAGACAATACCAAGACCGAAAGACAAGACCGTTCTCGCTCATCACTAGATATTTTGACTGTCACAACGTTAGTTTTAAGTTTTACCAAATTGCTAGAAGAAATCCCAGTGTTTCTCATCCAGAGCTGCAGCGACAACTTCTGGAAGCTACAGGTGTGAACGTTTCAATTGAAACCATTAGAAAAACTTCGCGCTCGAAGGTTGTACAGTAGGAGAGATTGAGGTCCCACAGTTATCTAGGCAAAAAAAATTGACCGGCTAAATTGGTGCCTTCAACATCGAAACTGAACAATTGGGAATTGGCAAAATGTTCTTTTTTCGGATGAGACCAGAATTGGCCTAAGATCAGATGACCGTCGAATTCGGGTTCTCAGAGCTCCAGGAAGACGAGCGAGACTCTAGGCTGCCAAATCTGTCCCAAGATATAAAGGAGGAACTGTAATGTTCTGGGGAGGTATATGCTGGGAACAAAAACTCCATTGTTACCACTTCAACAAACTTTAACGGGTAGGAGGTATGTTGATTTAGTGCTAGAACCAATCGTTAGGCTTTGGAGAGCTGTAATTGGGGATAATTTTATCTTTATGCACGATAATGCACCTCCCCATGCCAGTAGAGTGGCTCGAGAATGTCTTGAAACGGAAGGTGTCACAGTTTTAGACTGGCCTGCATGTTCACCAGACCTAAATCCTATCAAACACCTGTGGACCAGCTCAAAGAAGGATTCGAGCACTTCAAAACAATCCAGGAAATGTCGCACAGCTTATTGACGCTTATTGACTGTGTTGACAATTTAATAAGAAGCATGCCAACGCGAATTGAAGCTTGCATAAGGAATAGGAGGTGGCAACACGGATTATTAAAATAACCAATTTTATTTTTGTTTTGCTTTTTGACCAATAAAATTTTAAATCTCATTTCTATTCTGAAACAACAAAAATACCGATGTGTTTATTTTGTAACTTATTAATTTGTATTATTGATATATGAGTTTTTTTTTGCATTAAAAGTCATTGGTAAGGACAGAGTTTTATTTATAAACCAAAAATGTTCATACGTCTCAAAAATAATGAAAAATAATAGATGATTCCATATAAATTTGGTTGTGTGTAAACTTTATATCAATAATTACCGATATTTTATTTACGATCCAAACAAAGAATCTTCAAGGAAAGGTAGGTTAGCAACAACGATCACGAACAAAAATTCATTTTTCCACAAGCGTACGGAAAACTATATTTTTCCGCACTAATCTACGTGCGGAAAATAGCACTTTTTCGCACTAGTGCTGAAAAGTAAAATCTTTTAGTTTTTGGAACATAAATTAGTATCTAATTATAAAATAATGCATAATTTTGCTTATAATAGTTATATATTTGAAGAAACTGAATTTTGCTGTAATTTTGCAGTCTTTTTATAACATTTATTAAATAAAAAAAAATAATCCTAATTTACAAAATGCAAGTACATATTTTTAATAACTTCATATAAATTATCAAAGAATCCATAGCAACCAACTAATTGTTTATGCATCTATCAAAAAGTAATTTTCTGTCACGCATTTTCAACCAAATTGGATTCTGACGACGATTTACCAACATCGTATTATCGAAGCAGCAGAAATAGCAAGTATAGATCTCCTGCCCATAAAATCTCGTCACAGGTATGAAAAAGAATTTGTTATGTTTAAGAGCTGGTGTCAAAATAAGGGTGTAAAGTCTTTTAATGAAGATATTTTTCTGACCTATTTCTCTTATTTATCAAAAACATGTAAACCCAATACAATATGGTCCAGATACTCTATGCTAAAATGTATCATTAGGTTACGAAAGAACATAGATTTAACAAAGCGTTTCTTTTAGACCCAAAAAGGCTAAAGTCTTTTTAAAAGAAATTCATGAATAAAGCTCCAGATGATATTTATTTAGCGATCGGGCGCTTGTCGTAGAGAGGAGTTAACAAAAATATGTCTGGACTATATTGAAGACCAAGGAAATTTAGTATTGATACACAGCCCAGACTTAAAAAATCACAGCTCTAGAAGCTTTGTCATTTCTGGAGATGCCGAAATTTTTGAATGTATATAGAAAGTATGCCCGTTTAAGAAAGCCGACAAAACCACATAGGCGATTATTTGTGAACTATAAACACAGAGTGTGTACAGTACAACGTATCGGCTTTAATACCTTCGGAGAAATGCCATCGAAAATGGCGGCCTATCTCAAACTTCCTTCCTTCGGAGTTGTATACTGAGCATAGCTTTCGCCGGTCCTCTGCAACAATTCTCGCAAATTCCGGAGAACAAATATCCAACATTAAACGTCTTGGAGGCTGAAGTCCACATCTGTCGCTAAAGGATACCTCCAGAATTCAACAAATTTTAGAAAGGATGTTTCAAACAAAATCTCAATTTTACGAAACACCTTCCACTATCAGAAACAACCGTCATACCATCTTCCAATGCTAAACCTCTCTGTTCAAGAAACTACTTCCATAGTTGCAAAGTTTTGGCTCATCAAGAACCAACGTCGCCGCCGTCAACGTTTTTACTATAAATGTTAATAATAATTAGTGTATAAATTCTTTCGCTAATAAATAATATTTTAAAAAATTATGTTGGTTTTTCCTTTCGCTTGTAGTAAAAAATATTGTTCTAACACATGCGGAAAGTAACTTTTCCGCTCTTGACTGCTTAACCGAACTCCTGCTCGTCGTTCGTGTAACGGAAGCCGCGTGCGGAAAAGTATCACTTTCCGCACTTGTTAGGAAAATAACTATTTCGAATGAGTAATACCCAGTCGCGAAAATGTCAATAAAAAATGTCGAAAATTAAATATAAAAAATCAAATTTTCGATGCCCGTTATTTTTAAGCGACATTGTACTGATGTATGCGACAATGTCAATTCGAGTTTTGGGCGCACCTTGGCTTATTTTTAATATCCTTTAAAAAAAATCGGTTTTTTTTTCCAAATTTCTTATTTTTTTAAAATCATAAAAAAAGTTTTCTATTATCCCAATCTAAGGCCCTGTAGAAACAAACCCTGTATACCAAGGTGAAAAATACGTATTAATTCTTTATAATGGTAGAAAACGCGAGGGTCCCGTCGAGAGGTAGCCGGAATGTATGTACGTTATAAAAGAGACATCTTCACGATCTCACACAGGCTTGCCACAACACGCCAACGAAATATTTTCCTAAATATTTCAGATCGTGGCATTTATTATATTTCTTTGTCTGCATGCGGTCAGCGGTGTGTTTTTAATTGCGTGGGCACCATAAAATGCACACAGGAAAAGAAATCGATAACTTTTAATATAAAATATATTATTAACTTCAATTTTACTTTTAAAATAACTTTTTGGGCCACACTGTAAAAAAAATTTTGGGTTTACTCAAAATTCGAAAAAACCAAAAAAAAAAAGCAACTGCCGAAGAAAACAACCGAAGATCACTTGATCTATCAATCATCCAGCTGACAGCTGAAAATCGCGTGAGCCATTTGCAGCAAATTGCAGTTAATTGTTTAATCGGTTCCATTGTTATGCGATCCTCAATTGTTTCGGCAATTATTACCACGGATAATTTGATAATTTTCGATGGTTATGTTTCTTAAATACGATTTGATTTGGGCCTGTCAATGGGTGATAGATAGGAACTACAGGGGGTAAGGGTTGGTGACGTGCTTATAAAATGCCCCCCGCGATGATGATGTTGTATTATTTATTGGTAGGTTTTTTTATTACAATAATTTTGTTCAAAAAATACCAAAGATTAAACATATAACTAAAATATTTTGTTTTTAAAGAATTTTTTTTTTGTAAAAGCAAATAAATGCTATAAAAATTACTTAAAACGCCATGACTTAAAGAATTCTGTTTATAATTGTTTTAAAATCGTTCAGGTTTTCACATAAAATGAAGTTAGTGCTTTTTAAGTTTTTAAAAGAAAGGTTTCTACCATTTTAAGTATGGGATCACAAAATAATTATAGATTTAGAAAGATTGATTACGTTTATGGCTATGATTTCATCGGATAGAAACTCTTCCAAAAATTTAAATTTTTATCTGTTAAAATGATTGGTATAAACATTTTTATTATTTTTTTCCGCTGTCGTCAATCTCTTGTTTTTTTGGGTTGACTTTCTCGGGCCCCCTCAAACTGACATATCAGGGTGTCCCAGAATATGTGGGCAATCCTCGGAATCCCTTTGAAAACCTAAAAATAAGACAAGTTTTCATTTAAATTTTTCTCAGCCTCCTACGAGATACAGGTACATAACCTACGACTCCGGGAAAAAGTTTTTTAATAACTTTTAAATACTATCGTAATTTTTTTTAATATGATGGTTATAGATAAGTATTCTTAAAATAAAACCCCTTAAATCATATTTGTTTTTTTAGTTTGCCAGGGACGGACTAGCTCTGACAAAATAAGCTTTTTTTTTCACCCCGTATGATAAAACCAAAAAAATTATTTTGGAAGCTTTAACCTTAAACTAAAAAAAAAGGGATTCTTGATTGACATTGATAAAATCAACTGTTTACGAGAAAAAAATATCATGTTTGGGATTTTTTACATTATACAGGGTGTTTTCTAATTGTACTCAATTTTTGGAAAGCAATTTTGGGTCCCTTTTAAAAAAAACCTTAAATTTGGCCAAAATTTTTAAAAAAAAATTTAAAGTTAAAAGTATTTTTTAAAAATAAAAATTTCGGGGACCCCTTTTTTTTTTTGGGTTTAAAATTTATGTTTTTTAAAAAAAAAAAAATTTTGGAAAAAAAATGACCCTTTTTAAAAATTTTTTTCTTTTTTTCTTTTTTCCCTTTTTTTTAAAATTTAAAATTCAATAAAATCATGACTCCAAAATAAATATATAGTTTATTTTATTCAAATATTAATGAAAAACACCAATACAAAGCGGGACCATTTTTTTCCCCACTAATAAGTTTAAACGTGTGGGCATTGATGCAATCACTTTGGCATGGTGAACTTTTAATTATTCAGGTTTCTTCAATTTTATTCCACAAATCGTCACTGTTTTGTGGAGGGAAATCATTGTTTTTGGGTAATTTCCTTTGATATATCCCCAAACGTTTTTGATTGGATTGATATCGGGGCTTCGGGGGCAAGGTAACAATGAAATGTTATTTTCAAGTGGGCCGAGATTTCTCTTGCTGTATGGAGGGGGCGGTTTTTGCTGGTATATAAAATTTTCTTGTTCAAATATATTGTTACCGATGGCAACATAACATTTTGGAGTATGTGTTATAAGCATGACTTTTAAAAATCTTTCTCGAAGACGGTGGCATATGCCTAGCCCTTTAAAAAAACCCCCATACATTAACGAAAATTTCCACTTGTTTAACATATTTGGGTATATCTTTCTTCGTACCGTGTATTTTCCGCCTATACACTCTAATCTGCCCTATAATAAGATTAAAAAATCTTCTCTCTAAATACACCCTTTCCCAAAAATCCATACCTTGCGTAAATATTCCAGTGCAAACCCCATTCTTTGCCTTTTTTCCCATATCGCCCAAAAAATGGTTTTTTAGAAACTACACTGCTTCTCAATTCGAATTTTTCTAATACGATTTCTTGCCGTTCTTAATGTCCCAGAAAATTAGTTTGGTTGTGTCTTCTCAGCTGTCTGAAATGGCCATTCTCTCCAATGATCCTGTATTTTCCCTTTTTCGTTCGAGGCTTTGAATAGTGCTTCTTGGTTTCCCAACTTGCTGGCTATTCTTCCCAGAGAAACACCTTCTTCGAATAGAGAAAAGTACTCTCGCCTGCTCTAGTTCATTCTTTTTCCCAAAAATTTAAAAAAAAGTAAAATAATAAAATTTTTTGGGAAATGGACAGATAACAATTTGTCAAGTAAGGTATATTTCGGTGATCTAGGTACGAAAAGCCAACATCACACTGGGAAAAATTATGTACGGTTTTTAAATTCCGTCACTGTCACAAAAATGCTTCTTGAAACATGGTACATGTAGCCAAATTTATTAAAATATCTAAAGTGGTATTACAGATAATAATAATAATAAATATTTTTTTTTTAAAAATTACCACATCTCAAAAAGCTAAGACGTTTAGGACATACGTTCATATAAAGTTTACCTTTTAAAATGAACCCAAAAATTCCCCCTTTCTTAAATATTGACTTACAATTACAATCACCCTTTTAATGAAAAAAAAATCCCAAACATGATATTTTATTTCTCGTAAACAGTTGATTTTATTGATGTCAATCAAAAATAATTTTTTTAGTTTAAAAGCTACCCAAAATAATATTTTAAGCCTTTATCATACAGGGGGGTTAAAATTGTGTCAAGCTTGTCCCTGGCAAACTAATAAGAATATGATTTTAAAGGGTTCATTTTAAAAAGACTTATCAGTAACCAAAAAAAATTAAATTACCCCTAGTATTTTTTAAAATAAAAAAAAAACATTTCTAGGGTCGTCCATGTACCTGTATCTCCGTAGGGGGAAAGGGTTGTAGGAAAAAAGTTTATGGGAACTTGTCATAACATTTTTAGGTTTTTTTAGATTCCAAAAATTTCCCAAATTTCAGACACCCCTATATTTTTTTGTGGTTGATATTTTGTTGGGCTTCTCACTCGATTTGTTTTTAGTATAAGGGACATAATGAGTAAAAGTGTAAAATCTGCCAAAAAAAAACTATTTGAAAGTTGAAAATCGAAAAAAGACCAAAATTGAAAATCAACTACACTAAAGTCCCGCTAATCTGAACTAATTGGACCCAACCCTGTTAGGAATTGGGGAAAAACAGAGTCTATTAATCTAAAGGGTTATGACATCGTCGAGAATGGGGATAGCAAAGTCCCAAAACTTGAGGGTGTGAAAGTAGCTTGTTGGCGGCCCGGAGTAACTCAAAAATTACTAGCATTCTCAGCTGTGGACAGTCGTGCACAAATTGAAGTTTTTTTATGGGGTTATTTTTACAGTTGAAAATATTTGAGTTGATATTTTATTGGTTTTGACTGTTTTTCTATATTTTTTTGGTAGTGTTTATGGTAGTTTTAATTAGCCTTTTGCAATAAAAAAAGTTGTGTTTCCCATAAGGGGGATTTTTTTCTGTTAAAAAAAAAAAAAAAATTTTTTTGCTTCCGGAAAAACAAGGTTTAAAAAAAAAAATTAATAAAAAAAAGGTAAGGTGAAAAATATGATATATCAATGTGCTATTACTAAAAATATTTTTATTGCAGTTCCCTTGTTTGCATTATTAACCCCCGGATAACACAAACACGGTTTTTTAAATCCACCAACTTTTCACAACTCTGAATTTGTTACACAGTTATTAGTAAGTAAATTGAAATTTTTGTGTGTTTTTAAATTTAGTTTTTTTGTCAAGAAAGTAAATAGTAATTTGACTTGCTTATACCTAAACTGATCCTTTAGGTATATGCATTAATGTACCTTCAGAATTGTTTTTAATATTTTTTTTTTCCTTTTTTTGTACATTTATTAAGTTTGCGGTTAGTTACATTCTTTAATTGTATTTTTTTTTTTTTTTGGATACTTATCTACCAATTACTTGGTATATTATTTAAAAAAGACATTTTTTAAAAAAAAATTTTTTTTTTTTTGTTTTACTTTTTTTTAAACCCCCCACTAAAATTTTTTTGTTTAGATTGTGTAGTATAAAGTGGACTAAAGAACTTGTAAATAAGTTAAACTTTCACCCCCAAAAATAAAAACACGAGATCTAATCTTTTTTTTATCTTGCAAGGGCTGCCAACAAACTATAAATGAAATTTTTGTGTTTATTAAGAAGGATTTTAATGCTTAAATGATTTGTATGTTTAAAATATAAAAATGTAGTATCCCCCAAAATATTATTAAAAAATACCACTAAGTATGTTTTCCCTTTTCTTTCAAAAAAGTTTTAGTTGTATTTTATTTAATTGTTCAATTGTAAATGTATTGTAGTGTTGTAGTTGTGAAACAAAAAAAGTTTTTTTTTTTAGCAAAAAACCCCTGTTTTTACTTTTTTTACATAAAATAATTCTTTTTTTTAAAAAAAAATTGGAAAATTTTGCTATTATTCTCAATATCAAGATGCTGTAAAGTAAATAAATAACTATTTTTTTAAAAGTAACAAAATTTGGGTTTTTTAAAATTTAAAATAAATTAAGGGTTAAAAAACAAATTTATATTTTTAAAAAAATGATAAAAAAAACACCGTCAAAAATTTTCCCCCAAAAAAAAAAATTTTTTATGGCTTCCAGTATCTGATTTGGAGTTGAATTTTTTTTAATTTTAAAAAGATCTTTTAAAATAGCTTGTAAAACCCCCTTTCTGACCCCGCATAAAAGCTTTCTTCCTGTCTTTCTTCCCTTTGGTATTTTCACGGTTTTTCCCAAAATTTCCCAAAATTTTAAAGGCCGTTCTGACAGTTGGCAAATAGGTGAAGGTCGGATCTTAGGCTGTTCAGACAATACACTGCTTTAATAAGCCGCTATAGTAACTGGAATTTTTCAATTTTTTTTTTATTTTAAAAAAATTTGGGGTTTTTTGGGGGCAATCAAAGCGTATTTAAATTTTAATTTTGTTTTTGAAAACACTCTTTAACAAAGTTTTAAAAATTGGGGAAATTTATAACTATTTTCACCTCTCCAAACTCCCACACTATTATGTCAAGTATTATTTATATAGATAGTGACATTGCGAAAAAAGGGGGGGGTTTTATAAAACAATTATTCAACTCCCCAAATTTAAAAATTACCAAATTTTATTTTTTTTCCTCCCCCCTTTTTATCGTTTTTCTCTTAGCTGGCGATAAATAAGTGGAAATATTTTAATATCGCCAATGTTATTGGGTTTTTTACAATTGATTTTCACGTGGTTATTTTATACGCATTTTTTTTTATCTTTTTTTCTGGAACAATCCACGAGGGAAAAAACAGGAACTAACATAGTTCGCAATAGAAAACCCCCTTTTGCCCCGGCTGTGGTGGAGAAAAAAGTATGGTTTAAAAAATACCTAAAAGTTTTAAATGAAAGGGGGGGGGTTTTTAAACAAATACATAAAAAAATACAGCCAGATATGCTTGTTTTTTATAAACAATGGAAAGTTTGAAATTCAGTATTTCGGTTGTTGTTTTCCCAAATTTAAAATTTTTTAAAAAAAAACCCCCAAAAAGAGATTTTTTTAAAAAAAAAAAAACACCTATAATTTTATTATTTATGAATTAAAATTTATAAACAATTAAGCCCCCAAATGGACTTTTAATCAATATTGAATAAATGTTTTTAAATATTTAAATAATTATTGTAAATGGGTAAAAATTTGTGAGAATCAGGGCATCATTGGTTAATAAATGTTTCAAAAATTTATCTAGATCGGTTTAAT